>JADRCD010203954.1:0-24469 GCA_019843815.1 Montemys delectorum
AACTTTAAAAAGTGCATTTTAATCTTAATGAGCATGAAAACAAAACAGTATAAAAGAATAGCATAAAATCAATGTGTATTCTCCAATAAAACTTTTGGAATTTATTACTTCTGCAAAATATATAAAATATTAATATTTTAAATAACAATATCAGTTCATAGTTTGGTTATTTAATTTTAATCATTCCATTAGGTCAAAATAGTAATTGATAAATTAGAACTATGCATGCACTTTTGTACTAGTATTGTGTGTCTGATTGCATGTATTTATTTATGATATATGAACAGTGGAGAGTTCATGGGTGTGTGTGTATTAAAATTACATATAATATATTATATGATGCATATATGTATACAAATATTTGTTCATATTTATATGGAGCTCCAGAAGAGTGTTGCAATAAACCATTTTTACATGTTAGTGTCATAGAAAGTTTTATACACTATAGGATTCAAATACTGCCACCATTTTTTTAATGGTAATGGCTTTCAATAAAGTTGCAGGATTGAATCTGCTTGGCATTAAAAAAAAAAAGGAAAAGAAAAAGAAAAGAAACAAGGAAGTAGAGTATTAGCTACTAAAATAAGCAACTCAGCAAAATTAGTGCTAAGGCACTTAGAAAAAAAAATGAAACAGATACAGATAAAATGGAGTCTCACATATACAAAGTAGCATATGAAAATTTTTCAATGAATTTCAAATGCTAAATGTTTTATAAATGAAACTGAGATTGAAAACTGTACCAAAGCTGCAAGCATGTGTTATTGATGTTCATAGTTTTCACAGCTTATCACTAATGGCTGCCTCTCAACAGAAAACAAACCATTGTTTTACATTGATTATGTCAGTCATTGTAATGACAATGCACCTAGTTGTGAAATTGTGAACCCTAGGTACATTTGGCTGGATTTGCACCATAGCTATTCCATTTATAAACTGTGTGATTTGCTCAACTAGGATTTTGCTCAACTTTTTTGTTTCTGCTTTATTTAACTAAAACATAATTACATCAATATACCATCCTTCTCTGCCTTTCCTCTGGCTAACACCTTCCTTCTAAATTTATAGATTTATAAATCTTTTATTTAGCCAATCTTATTACAATTGTATAAAGATACATAAATACATAAAATTTGCCTATCAATTTATTGTGCTGTAAAATGTAGTTTACCCTTCACTCAGTTGTTGGTTGATATAAAACATACACAAAAATCTGTCTAATGCTCACTAAATACCTACAAAAGGTTACCTTGTCTTAATCTAATCATTGTTTCTTGAAAATAGGAAATGTCTTATATTCTTTCTCTACTGATTGAATATTAAATAACAAAGACCTTATCTTGGGTGTTTTATAGTTTTAATGTGCAATGATATCAGGAGAGATGAATACTATATTGGAATATTTATATGATTTTTAGGAGACCTGTAAAATTGCTTGAGAATCCTCTTAACAATTTTTGATATATTGGTAAAGGTTTTGTATATATCAGAAAGATTGATGTCATAATACTTACACATTATGACAGAGTTTAGACTAAAGTGGGTTGGTAGTAGATTTGGAGGAGCTTGGAAGAAGGGAAGAATATGATCAAACATATTTGAATTTAAAAGATATTTAAAATATGAAAAATATAACAATAAAAAGTTTTGAATGAAGATTAAAAAAGAAAATATTATGGGAGAAATAACAAGTCTAATTATTTTCCGTACTTTTGAAAGGTTCATTATACATGTAAAATTAGAATTTTCAACCATGGAGCTTTCTCAGATCATTTTTATCTTTTTTTAAAAAGAATATATCCATCCTTTCCTCCTTTCCTTTCCTCCTTCCAGTTCTTCTCATGCATATTCACATATAGTTTAAATAATATTTCCAATCAGAAGAGGCAGTACCCTGTGCAGGAGACATAGATTATCGAACAAATCCCCAACAGTACACATGAGAATCCTACCATTTATGTTGGTCAGGGTAGACCAGAGATTCCCAAAACATTATATACTATCATTATTGGCCCTTGGTTGCCTTGCAGAGGTGAAAAGTAAGTCCCTGTTGCTGAAGACACAAAACATTTCAGACATAGGACCAGAAGAACCTAAACTAAATACAAAACTTAAAAGTCTTCTCCTTGAGAACTAGTTTTCATGGTACCAAATGTAGTCATACAACCTTCCAAAGGAAGAAAGAAGCTAATAGTAACATCCATTTATGGCACATATGAACTGAAAAGAGCATGGCACAATAACCCTACAAGTAAAGTAGTGGTACAAATACCTTGACCATGGTCAACGGCACCCTAATTGAACCTAAGAACCACTCAACAAGAGAAAAACCATCTGTGGTATTGGAAACCTAGTCAACTCCCTGGAGTAAGTGAAGCTATGGACCTTGCAGGAAAAGTTGTAATCTCATTTTTAATTAACCAGCATAATCCCGAATTAAACTCTATATATTTATACTTATATTCCTGTATATGGGTCATTGTCACTCAATTTCAATGATGCTTTTTTTTTATAAAAGTTGGAGATTATCTCAGGAGAATACAATCAAAATGTATAGAATAAGATATTTTGTGGTATCTCATCTAAAATGTCTAGTCTTTATAGCAAAATTGCTCCAAGAGTGGAAGCATGTGTTAAGTCATTCAACAGTCTTAAATTTCTCTGAATTAATTCTCTCCAAATATTAAAATTCATAATATTTAGAAAGAGCAGTATCTTCTCTCCCAAGTTAGATTGTACTTGTATTGTTTCTACAGGGGCTTCAGCACTCTTAAAGTGAGGGACGTATCTCACGTCCATTCTGAAATTATTAATGGTACTGGCTAAGATGTGACTCAATCACAGAAAAGTACAAGTCTTTTATAAGGACTGGGAAAAGATTACTTATGCAGGCTTTCAACAAGGTGAAGGAAATTTTCAATTCTCTTTGAAGCTAAAATCCTTACATTAACTTCCAAGACAATGTCCTCTGCTAAGATACCCCGCTTCATAGCAAGTAGGCTCTTGGGAAGGGTTGTACAATTATTTCCACAGTTGCTTAACTGATCTAGTTCCTGGATCACAGTCTGTAGACCTTTAACATGGTGGAAAGGCTATGAAAATTTGTTTGGCACTAGGTTTCACCATGGTACGCCTCATGTTGACTTTAATATCTTAAATCTACATTTTTAAATTTCTCTCGAAATTAAGAGTTGTAAGAGAAAAAATTATTCTTTGCCTTCTTCAGTGCATCCTTCTTACTGCACTAAAACCTGGTATTGTGTTTTCAGATCCAGCTCTTTAGCATCTCATAATGATACTTTATTGGATTGCATTAAAAGTTATTCAAGTCCACTCGTTAATAAACTTATGATGGCCCATAAAATGTTTTCAAATTCAGGAAACTGCATGGAGAACTACTTTTGCCGGGGGGGGGGGGGGGGGCTGCAGGAATATATTTTTCCCTCTGAGGTAGTATTAAGATAGAGTTTAAAAAGAAGTCAAACAGACAGGTGGTTTACTTTAAATTTTCTTTGTGATTCCAGCTAACAAACTCCAATTCAAGGGCATCCTACCTTTATAAACCTTGAGTGAGCTTTATTGCATTCTGTTGATCATTGAAACTACTGGTGGGCAAATAATTGAAAAATAGTACCCCTATATTTCTCTTTCTCTTACTTTCTCTCTCTCATACTCCCTTTTCTCATGCATGTGTATGTATGTGTGTGGGCTTTCATGTGTACACATACATATACACAAACACACACTTAGAAAATACACTTGAACTAATACAAGATATATAAACATCAACAGAAACATTAGAAAGGAGATACTTATCTCTTTGTAAATGTTTAATTTGTGTGCTGTATTTCAGAGTATTTTTCTACTATACACACAGCAACCATTTTATAAAGGATAGATTCCACATTTAAGTTTTAGTTTAAAAGGAGACTGGGCAATTACATCCATCTGCAATGCCTGTCATAGCTCTTCATCTAACTTTTACAGGTCTATATTATAGAGCATAATCCAGTAGCAAAGTGGAGCACAAGATCACGAAAGCTGAAGAAAATGGAGGCACTTTTCTTAACTTCATAACAATTTACAAAGCCCTTTTATTTGTCACACAAAAATACTGTTTTTATTTAGTTAGAGAAAAATCACCATGTATCAATATATGTTTATACAAAGAATAAATGACACATGTTTAATAGATTTAATTGTCCACAATATTTATAACATATGACCTCAGTCATGTCTCATGATTCCAACTTGTAACAGACAAATGTTCAGAAATCATTTATTAATTCTTCTATTATACAAATTTTACCAAAACCATTCCCATTTAATCATTATATTTTAAGAGCACATTAAAATATCCTGTAAATATAATTCTTAGAAAATTAAAAATATGTTCAAAACATTACATCTTCATGAAAAGGAAGAAGAAACACAGATACGTTTTTTTCAGTGACACGTCCAAATTCCAGATGCCAGGGAACCAAGAGGTAGTCTGGACCCACCACGAATCACATTCTTTCTTCTATTTTTCATCACAGTTCTTCATATAAAGTAACATGTTTCAGTCAAACTTCAGAGTCAATTTTGGAGTCCACTGCATTTGTAGATCTGAAGGTGGTATTAAAGAATGTACTTTTCTGTGAGCTATCATTAGGTTTATCAAGCCTTATGAGAAAATACAATACCTCTAATAATGTAAAGTTCGTTTGTAATTGCTGAACATCATAATAACACATGTGATGAGAGAAAAGATTAATGGGAGATATCCAGACAGAACACAACATTGTGGGCCTGAAAAAACCTGGCAGTGCACAGACTTTCAGGAATTAAATGATATTTTTAAAATTATATATACAATATATAATTACATCATATATATGTATATATATATATTTATAATAGTAGAGAAAAATCATATTATGAAAGGTGAAATGATTTGCCAATGTTAACTCACACTCCTGAAAATTAATCACTATACTACCAATTAAACACTTGGTTCAATTCATCCTACCAGGATGAGTGAGCTGCTAAGAGACTGACTGTAAACAAAACATCCAAGACTCATATCTTTTGAAATAATTTTCATAAAATAAGCTTCTCTAGCAAACTCACTGGTGGGTAATAGCATTTTCTTTTGATCTTTAATTCATTTATTTCACTTTCTTCTGAGCTGGTTTAAAGTAGAACTTTGATAGTTAGTGGCAGGTGGTTTGAATTGACTGCTCCTTACCTAATTTTACAGTCTCTGGAACATCTGTCCTTATTTAAGGGTGAGTCTACGTAGAGAGAGATGTTGACAAAATTTGATTATTTGTCATATGATAACTACAGTGTTGATTGTAACTACAGATGCTTTATGTTTTATTTCTAATATTACTAAAAGACAATTCAAAAAATAAGGATTATTAGTCTGAATTGGTAAAGATGGATATTTCATAGTTAAAGCTGAAAACCATATGTGCCATATGATTAGAGGTTTATGTCACTACTGAGATGTAAAATATTACGTGTTGGTTATTGTGGTCAACACTTATAACCCAATATTTAAGGGCAAGAGACAGAAAGATCATGAGGAGTTAGGATCTTGGCTACATAGCGAGATTTTGTGTAAAAACAAACAAAGAAACAAACAGCAAATAAGACTACCAAATCCTGTCTTATATCAAATTGTCTTTTCTATAAGAGTTTGTTGTAGAAGATCTATGACAAGTATATTAAAATGTGTAGCAGTACCCAACTAAATTAGTAAATTGATCTTGGCAGAGGTGGTCCTCCTTGCTACCTGCTCCAATGTTCTGAGTTCCTGAATGAAAGACACATACACACAGTCTTTATATTTTTATATGCCTTAAACAGCATATAATATTAATATTCCCTTTAAGAATATATATATACATATATATTTATATTTATATATACATGGATATACAAATATACATTATGGCATTTATTTCTCTGAAAACCTCATTAATACACAAGGGTTAAAATTATATATATATATGTGAGTGTATATGTATACATAAATACAAATTATATATATATACAAATATGCACACATATGTGTGTATAAATAATTATATATGTACATAACATATGTGTATTAGCAAGGTTCTTCAGAGAATAAGTACAATAAAATACAATAAAATATATCCAAATTTTATATAGGCACCTGTATATATTACATTTATACCCATAAAAACATTGTATATATGTTATAGATGACAGATAAATGATGGATGATAGATACTCAGATAGATAGATGATATAGTTGGTAGATGATAAATAAATGATAGATGAGAGGTAGATAGATAGATAGATAGATAGATAGATAGATAGATAGATGTGATTATAGGCAGAAAAATAGAGATAGATTGCCTAATTGTGGTTCAGAAGCTTTATAGAAGAAATCTATTCAGAATTTAATTATTCAGAATCAACTATTTGCAAAGGTGAACTATATCTAATAATACTTTTTAACTTATATATTCAAATCAACACAAAGCCCTATTTCACTAAATTGCTGGAAAAAAGGTCTCACCAACTTATCATTGCCCATTGTACCTTTGAGAGTTTGTTTTATAAGTTAAGTCCTTTGAGTACATTGTACAGATTCCTTATATGTCCAAGATTAAGTGAGACAGTAAAGGTCACTCAGAAGTTGAAAAAAAATCACATAAAATTTAACTGAATTGTCAAAGCTATACATTTTAAGCACACAATAAAATTACTGCAAAATATAAAACACCCAAAATTAGCTTCTGAACTTTTAAGATAAAGTTATTAGACTTTATACTTTGATAATTAATCTTCTAGATACAACTGATACATTAGGAGCTTTATAAGAAATATATAATCAGGAATATAAATATCAATAATCCCCCTGGGTTCACAATTGAGACAATTTTATTAATGTATATGCTACTATTTTCCTAAATTGTTATATTATGTCAATTTTTACACCTAGTCTAATTTAAACTTATTTCCCGTAAAGTCTCCTTTTAAAAATCTTCTTGTTGGTTGTAGAATGCTACTTACCATAGCCATGATTTATATTTATTAACTAATCTTAAAGAAAACAGGACAGGATTTTATTTTGTTTTGTTTTATTTGTTTTTCTTTTGTTTTGTTGTTGTTGTTGTTGATGATGTTGCTAAGTAACTGAAAACTAGATGGATATTTATGGCTCACGTACTTAAAGTTAATTTTTTCTAAGGAGGCAGCTTAAGGAATTCACAATTTGATATAATAGGTTTTTTAAATGCATAGTATCATTTACTGTATTTACCATGTATTTGGATAACTTATTTTACATTTTACTTGTGCAGTATGTTTAGAAGTGCAAAATGAACAAAGACAGAATTTAAAGTCATCCTGAATGTCTTCCAGTTCTATCATTTAAATACAAACTTATAATTGCATAGGGTGATATCTATTGATGAAGCGTATGTGATTCAAAGCAATTTATCCCACTGGGTTAATTTTCCTTGACTTGTGAAATTAGGAACTCTAAATCTATTAATTTTTGTACTTTTCTTAAGTCTATTTCATATTTCAGACACTTGTGAATCCCTCTAAATTGTTTATTGGTAGACATTTACATAAATTAGTTTTCCAATTTATTCTTTACACAAATGTATTATACCATACTGCATTAAAGATTTGGAAATGATACTTTGAATACAAGGAGACCAAACAATTATTAGTCTGTATTTAGTTGTATACTATTTAGAAATAGAAAAATTTCAGAATTTCAATGCTTAACACGATAGATGTTTACTTATTACAAAAACAAAGTTTAAAATGATCTTACTAATTATAAAGGTAGCGTTTCTTTACATAAATGTTCTTGAGATTCAACTTTAGAATCCTCAGGCCATGCTAGCCTTACTGCTAAGCCAGGAAAGGTAAAAGAAAAAAATAATAAAGGAGAAATATCTGATTCTACAATTAGGTAGTAATGTAGATCAGTTTAATGCATAATCCACCAATCAACTAAGCCAGATGAATTCATGTAAAATACGGAAATTTACACTATAGCATGAACCTTGTTGCCATTTTGGATACAGCAACACTATAGATTTCTCTACACTAGTTATCATTAATTGAAGCTCCACTGGGAAAATCCGCAGTAGGATCTACATATCCTTTACATATATTCACAAACATTTGTCAACAGATATGTCTATTTATAGATATCTCATGGGAAAGGTATTAAATAACTCTAAAATTGGGTCAAGGACATTTGTAGGATATATGAAATTATGGTGGAATATTTACCAAGAAAGAGAAAAGACTTTTATACATTGGCATTTTTTTAAAAAAAAATAATTAAAATTCCATCATTGAGTAGAATTCTCTTTATAAGATATCTATACAGAAATTGTATGATTTTTAGGACAATTCAGTAGTTTTTAGTAGCAATACTCTGATGAAATCCTAATATTAATCTAAACTGAAAATATGAATATCATACAGCATTAATGAGAAAAGCTGGGTTTCAAATCACAACTCAGTCATATGCACTCAACTAAATTTATCAATTTGTAGCTTGAATTTATTTCTCTTTTCCTTGTCAGTTTTTACATTAAAAAATCTTTCCTGAGTGATTTTTCCCTCCATCAGAAAGCTTTCTACTGCTTTTCCTGGACTTCTGTTTTCTGTTTTAGATGCTCAGGGTTTGCAGTTCTTTTCTGTTTTTCTGATTCATTTTCAGCCTTTTTTGCTTTCAATTGCACTCAAGATGATACTTTGTTATTATTTTACAGTTTCTACAACTGGTGAAGCATTTAAGTACAAGAGACAATGCATAGGTAATTTGCTGGTTTCTTGGCCAAGATTGTGTGCCTCATGAAGGAGTTTGAGTTATATTTGTAATGAGAATATCTGTCTTGTGATAATTAAAGTAGAAACTGAAGGAATTTCTGTAAAGGTCAGTATATTTCTGCTACATTATGAAGTATTTTGATTGAAAATTAGTCTTGGAAGTTAACAAAGCATTTTCTATGCAGTTGAGAATTGTTTTTTCCCCCCTACAGTAAATATGAGTACCTTTATGATATACTAATTTATAGGTTCCTCCTGTGTTTTCTCCTTAAGTAGACTTAAATCCATTTCTGAAGCTATGCACTGTTGGACCTATTAAAATTTGTACCTATTAAAACAGACTGAATTGTGAACGATTAAATTAAAGGAAATGTCTTACTGTATTAATTCTAGTGGAACAGTAGATGTTGGAGTTGGAGAGTTGCTTCAGTGCACTTTAAGAGCACTGGCTGATCTTAGAGAAGATGTGTGGGTTTGGCTCCCAGTACACATCAGGTGGTACAAAAACATGTTATTCCAGTTCTGAGGGGTCTGTTGCTCCGTCCAGCCTCCATGACCACCAAACAAGCATGCATGTAATATGTATATAGGTAGATTTATGTAGGTAAATACTCATAAAATAATACACATATTTAAAATTTTTATTTATTTACATTACATCCCAATATCAGCCCCCTCTCCTCCAAGTACCCTCTCACACATATCCTCTTCGAATTCCCTACTCCTCTTCTTCTTTGAGGAGGAGGAGACCCTCTGGTTATCACCTCTCAATACCTCCCCCCCACTCCCTGCAGAACAAGGCACATTACCTCCCACTAAAGTCAGCCAAGGTGGCCCAGTTAGGGGAACAGAATTCACAGGCAGGCAGACAGGCAGGCAACATATTCAGGGATAGCTCCTGCTTTTGTCATTGGTGTACCTGCATGAAGACTACACTGCTCATTTGCTACGCATATGCAGGAAGCCAAGGTCCAGCCTGTACTCACTCTTTGATTGGTTGGTGGTTCAGTCTCTGGGAGCTCCCAAGGGTCCAGGTTAGTTTACTCTGTTGGTTTTTCTGTGGTGTCCCTGTCCTCTTCTTGTCTTTCCATCTTTCCTCCAGCTCTTCCATAAGACTCTCAGAGCTCCATCTAATGTTTGGCCGTGGGTCTCTGCATCTCTTTCCATTAGATGCTGTGTGGGACCTCTCAGAGGACAGTTATTCTAGGCTCCTGTCTGCAAGTTTAACAGTATCCTTAGTAGTGCCATTGAATGGTTCTTGCACATGGGATGAGTCTCAATTTGAGGACATCGTTGGTTGTTTATTTCCCACAATCCCTGTCCTATCTTTGTCTCTGCACATCTTGTAGGCAGGAAATGTTTTCGATCTAAGGTTTTGTGGGTGAGTTGCTGTCCTTATCCCTCCACCAGGAGTCCTGCTTGGGTACAGACTACTTAAGGACTGACATCCCCCACTGCTAGGAGTATCAGCTAGAGTTGCACACATAGACACCCTGGAGCCACATCCCATCCCATGTGCCTGGTACCTCCTAGAGATCGTCCCTCATGGCAGATTTCTCCCTTTGCCACCACATCCCCTTCTCTATCTAGTTCCCTTCTTTCATTCACCTCTATGATTACTAAGGACATTGAACATTTCTTTAAGTGCTTCTTGGTCATCAATGATTCCTCTATTGAGAATTCTCTTTAGCTCTGTACCCCATTAATTAATTATGTTTTTGAGTTGTTGGTGTCTAACTTATTGAATTCTTTATATATTTTGGTTATTATTCCTCTCTCAGATGTAGAGATAGTAAAGATCTTTTCCAAAATCGATAAGTTGCCATTTGTTTTATTGACAGTGTCCTTTGTCTTACAAAATCTCTCCAGTTTCATGAGGTCCTATTTATTAATTATTGATCTTAGTGCCTGAGTCACTAGTATTTTATTCAGGAAGTTGTCTTTTATAATGATGAGGTCAAGAGTACTCACCATTTTCTGTTCTATGAGGTTTAGTGAATCTAGTTTTACATTGAGGTCTTTTGCCCACTTGGGTTTGAGTTTTTGTGCAGCGTGATAAATAGGGATCTATTTACCTACAAATATTAATACTTTGACAGCTTTTTTTCCAATTTGTATCTCCTTGATCTTTGTTGCTGTTGTCTTATTGATTTAGCTTGAACTTCAAGTACTATATAAAAGAAGAGTATGTCAAAGAATGGGAAATGTAGAGTAGCTTAATGATTTGGGACTATAATGCACAAAATGGCAATGAAGGTCAGGGAACCCAGAACATTTCAACCCTGCGCCATAAATCTTTTAAGAAAAGCAAAGGTATCTGTTTTTCTTATTCTTAAAATTCGAAAATTAAAATTGAAAAATATGTTTGAAAGATTTCCACAAGATTTCAGAAAATATCAACCATAAAATTAAACATAGAAACCATATGACTAAATCTGACAGTAATTTGTTCATGTGAACTGTAGGGTAAACTAGAATCTGTACAAAAACAACAAGTTACTTATGTGGCCATAGTGCTTCAGTCTAGGATTGTATATAAAGATTACATTTCATTAAGTTGGCATGGTCTCCAGGAGTGGTTTAAAAATTCCCCCTCGTCCCTGTCTCGTTCATCAAGTTATTACTAAATCATACCATCATCAACTTTGTACTACTATAAAAGTTTATATTTGAAGATTTTTATTTTCTTATTCTCTTCTATACCTCTTCTATACTCAAAAACACAAACTAAGAAAAACTGCTTGTATAAATTCTCTGAGTCTAAGATATAACTCATGACTTATTCAGATTTCTGAGGACCTTCAAATTCATATACTAAAATTTTATTTTTCCCTATACCAAAAATATCATTTGGTCTGTTTGTTAGGACTCTGTTAATTTGTAACAATGACTCATCTTTTAGTAAATATGATATCTTATTTCTCGATTATGTTTCTTACTTCAATAACTTCATATAAGGCCTCTTAAATCTCAATTTCCATTACCTTCATCTTTCTAGACAAAGTCAGGCTTAGACCCTTGATATCTTCCACATATAGTGTAGTAGTAAAACCTTCCAACAGTTTGTAATGTGATCAACCTTTGATATGTTCCCAGTCTCCAGCTCTAACTCCTCTTTACCACTGGAGCGATCCATAAACTATTTCCTGCTAGAGGCTGTTCAGATATCACTAGATATCAAATAGATTTCAAACAACTCTTGGAGTTCTGCCAAGATTCTTCAAGCGTCTGCTGACATGTGGCCCAGACCACTCTCTCTCATTCTCCATTGTAAAACTGTAGTGAAGAGAATTCCCATTGTTCAATCAGTCCTTTTATCTTTTCTTGTTCTTTTCCTACATAGTTTTCTTCGACTGTTTCTAAACTGCCTACTGGCTATTGAATTCCTATCAATTTTTTCATAATCTTACTCAACTGACATGATTGAAAATTTTCTCTGCATTATTTTCAAGGGCAATGCCTAAAATTTTCTTTCTAAATTTAATTTCTTGACTTCTATGTATTTATTGTATATAAAACATTGATTCATAACAAGTTTCCTATTTGTATCTAATAAGCATGGACATTTTACACAGAAATTTATATTCTTACAGTTGAAAATTCTCCAGAATTGATGTGGTTCATAAAATACTGTAATGTTTTCTGTACTCTTATAAAGCCTAGCTATTTCCATTTGATTTTTAAGCTATTTTTTAGAAATTCTATAAGTTTGGCAGAAAAGGCATGATCACTGTTTATTTCATATCATATGGAAAAGTAATTGAATATATTAGGATATGAGAAAAATGATGAAAATATAAAAAATATCTAATATTTCTAAAGAAATTACATATACATATGAAAACAGTCTTTTATATGCTTTCTCATTAAAAGTTAATATTTCAACATTGACATTTGTTTTTAAGTTTTTACTATTTTCAATACTATAACAAAACTAAGAGTTGGCATCCTTAGACTTTAAAAAAAAAAAAAAAAAAAAAAAAAAAAACCTGGACTTGAGTCTGACTTCTTTAGTAAACATCAATTGGTAGCCTTTCTTGGATGTCATTTTAGGAAATTCCTCTGTGAATGGAATTGTACTCAGGTAAACATGAAGCTACCTGTAATCATTTCTCTGCTTGAAAGCCTCTCACTGTGTATTTCAAACTAGCTACAAATTGTCAAATGTCCTGCCTCAGCCATCCTACACCTTGGAAGAGGTTCTGTGTGTTATCATGGGATTCTAAAACTAGGAAACTAGAAAGATAAATATTCTTATCTTAGAGAGTGGTATATTGAATATTTTGTGCAAATTATACTGCTTTTGTGATGAGGATTCCAGAAGTTACTGCTTTAATTCATGTTTTCTGCACCTCTGTTCTCAGTTATTCCTGAATGTTGATATGGGGATTCAGTCCAGAGACAGACTTTGGTTGAATGGAGAGTGATATACTAGATATTACTGATTCAAGAAGTCCTTAAAGAACCATGGCTTCATAGAAGTGCTTAGAATATATTTGCTAAAGGGGCTATTGCTTTTGTAAAAATGATAAATTAGCAGAAACACATCTTTAGTAGCATTCATTAAGTGATCAATGTTCCTTTCATGAAGGAATGTTCCCTGTGTTTTGAAATGTACTGCCTTTTGAGCTGGCTCATTTCACCTGTGCAGCCATTTCTATAGTAAGAAAAAATTAATTAAAATTTCAAAAGACTTTAGCTATAGTTAAAGCTAGATGAGAAATGTAAATAAAACATTCACTCTGTGACTTATGAACAAAATAAAATTGATTATTTGGAGATTCAATTACATGATAGCAGGTACTTTTAAACAGTATCTAAAACTTTTTATTCATTGTATATGGTAAGTTCCTTATAAATTTTACCTAACATTATCTAATTGTGTATGTCTCTTGCAAATTTTATCTAATAGTCCTTTTAAAGATTACTTATTAGTATATTACTACATCAATCTTCACATTTAAAGATCCAGTATCTCTTAGCTTCTTTTATAATGTAAAAATTTAAATCTTATAGATTTTACTTATTTACCACATTTGTATAAATTAATTTGGTGTGCTTTCTTTTGCTTAAATTATTTTTAAAAGGGAAATTGCAAAAATGAGGACAAGATTTTGGTATGATTGTTTCTTAACAGAAACTAAAAAGATTATCAAAAGCTGGGCATAGTGAACACACCTGCTATCCTATGAGGAGGGATATAGAGACACAAAACTAAGAAAGCCATGGTCAGTCTGAACTACAGAGTGAGACCCTTTCTGTGGGGTGGTTGAGAAGGAGAAGAAAAAGGAGAAAGACATTCAGTTACTATTAACACTCTACTTGTCATAACCTGGAATCAATTCAGGAGAAATTCATAATGAAGAATTATTTGTCCTCACTATATCTTATTTGTCAGTAGGAATATCTGTGGGAGATTATATGGAATGTTAATTGAGGTGATACCTGAGGTGTTAATTGAAGTTAATTGACCTGCCACAAATGTATCCAGAATCATTTTCTAGGGTGGGCCTTGAACTTTATAGGAATACAGAAAGCTAGTTGAGCATAAGCACAAGCAAGAAAAAATTCACGTACTTATCTTGCCAATGCTCTTTACCGTGGATGTGGTGCTTTCAGGCCCATGCTTCCATTTTCCCTATAAATAATGGTTCATTCCTTGGAACATACATAAGCCTTTTCTCCCCTGAGTTGCTTTTGATCAGGATATATCATCAAAGCAAAAGATATGAAAGCAATACTTGTATTAATTTTACTTGTTATTTAATTTTACTAAAGTACTGCAGATTAAGAAATTTATTTTTGTATACTGTAGGAGATTAAAATGAATATTTACTGAAAATTAATTGAAGTTCTCAAACTAATTTATAATTTTCTTACAATAGTTTCATTCTGTAGAGCTGTTCATCTATTTAATCACTTTTACCCAATTATATTTTTGGACAGAAGCTATCCCTTGTGTAACCTTATAATTATTTTTGATTAAATCTGTCTTGTTAAATTTGGCCCATTATTTGATCCTGTCAAGATCTTGGAACATTGTTCTGTCATAATTCCTTCCAAAAGCATATAGTACATATTTTTGGATTTAACTTGAATGTAGCCACTAAAAGAACTCCATGAAGATCTATAGTTTTTACCAGCATCAAAATGAGCAAACTGTCCTTATAAACATTTTATAATAGATTTAGCAATCATCTATCTAAGTGCATAAATGTTTCTAAGAATTAGAAATGTTAAGACATGGTAAATTTTCATTATGCTTATTGAATATTTTGGAATTGGGATATTATGAAATAGTTGCATTAAATATTTTATTCACCTCTATAAATAAAAAATAAGACAATAAATTAATGAGCTTTTTAGTAGTATTTAGTGGATTTAGCACATTGATATTTCATGCCCTTCTGCTTCATAAAAGCCATTGAGATGGCTCAATATGTAAAAGTGCTTTCTGCACAAGCATGAACACTTCAATTTGATCACTGGATTCCATATGGAGGCAGGAGAAAACTTACTCCGGAAAGTTATCTGCTAACCTCTCCATGTGTGCTGTGGGAATAATTTCCCACCACTGAATTTACAGTAACAATGAAAAGTATTTTTAAAAGCACCAAACGACCTTATATTTGCACAATAAAGAAAATTGTATTATTTCTTATTGGTACCTCCATCTTGTTACCTTGTGTGCAGAAAGAATTAAACTATGAAAAGCTATTGTCTCCCAAGACAACTCTATACTACTAGGCTTCCCTTGCCCATCTGTATCTCTATAAACATGCATGCATGCATAGACAAAATTGCATACACAGAGATACACTCAACATTATTACTTTATATTTATTTCATTATGTACTAAAAGTAAGGATAAAGTTCTATCACTATTGATAGGGTAATATATATTATGTAATATTAAAGTAATGTTAAATACATGTTCATATATATATATATATATATATATATATATACACATACATATATATATAATATTATTTACTATTCATTGTCCTCATTGCAATGTTTGTTGTCTCTTCTCACTCATCTAGACACTTCTTATTGTTTGTCTTAGTGTAGACTATTTTCATTTTTCTGCTAAAAAGTTTTTGGTGCACTATAGTATCTAATTATTTCTTTAGATTAAAATAGATGTGGATGCATGCAGCCAAACATCAGACTGACCACAAGGACCCCAATGGAGATGTTAGGTCAAGAACTATAGGAGCTAAGGGGGTTTGCAACAATATCAACCAACAAGACCCCCTAAAGCTCTCAGGGACTAAACCACCATTCAAAGAGTACACATTGGGTGACCCATGACTCAAGCTGGATATGTAACAGAAGATGGCCTTGTCTGGCATCAATGGGAAGAGAGGCCCTTGGTCCTGTGAAGGCTTGATGACTCAGGGTATAAGAATGCTAGGGAGCTGAGGCTATATACCATGTAGACAATATATACTACTTCTCACAATTAAGTTCTGGTAAGAGAAAAATATCTGCTTTCCACAGAAAAGCATGTGCAACTCTCATAATGCATCTGAGAAATAGTGGATATTCAATAAATAATTCTGTAATGAACACACTAAGTGAGTAATAAGTACTCATGAATTTACAGTATGAACTAATAAAAAGTAAAACCAATTTGGAGATAATTTTATGTTTTTAGAGAAAAAATCTTAGCACAAAAATTCTTGCATCTTATTTTATGTGACTAATGATTCATTTTATTTAATGCTAAGGTATTTATTTTTAAAATAAGTTGCAGTAAATTGCCTATACCTTAGTGGGTTTTGTAATCATTCTATAGAAGTAAAGATGCTGTAATGTTATTCATTCCAGATTGTGTTACTAATTAAATACATCTCAATTTAGAAACATTTTTATTTTGAGGATGAACTTTTTACTTGTCATTTAGCATTAAATTCTACAAATTTAACACATTAAGTGAGATATATGATTTTATCAGTTATCCACTTCCTGTTTGCATGCTGCATGAATAAGACTCAGTTTTGCTAAAAGATGTGATTTTTAATATGGTTTAAAACTGTTGGGCTCTATTTGGCCCTGGTTTGGGCCTTGAGGACAAACCTGAGCCTGGCTCTAGTTTTGTAAACTGTCTCAGTCACTTCCGTACTGGAGTGACTCAGCACAACCTGCATAAGCCTGCCTTTGCCTAGCTCCTGCTGATGTAGAGTAACTTTGTTGGCTCTGGTCAGTCACCCCATACTCTTCTTCAACTGTCCCCTCCCCATAAGTCATCTCACCTCAGCAGAAAACTCTGCCTCCTCTCTCAACCCTTTATAAAGAAAGGATTGACACATTAAAACGAGTTCCTGCTTTGACAGACTCCCAGCTCTGCTCAGGGTGGTCATTCTCCGGAGGCAGGAGATCCACTCACCACTCACCATCCTGCTCAGCCCCGAGAGGCTCTGCTGGACCGGGTTCTCTCCCTCTCCCCTGGTTCTGCAGGCAGAGAGCCTGCCCGGCAAAAAACATCTCTTTGGATAAAGGTATATGAATGAAGAAAAGTATATGGAACAGTAAACAGGGAAAAATAAATAAGGAAATTCTAAATTCACATATGAATCCAATATGGATGCGTTAATAAAATTAACTGAACAAATGAAAAAACAGGACCCATGCTCAAGATTAAGATACAATGGAATTATAGGAGATAATTGATGTATTTCCATTAATTCATTCCTTGAATTTGCAAAATATGTGTATTTTAATACACATTATTATTTGTTATATTATTTGCTATTATTAATATTGATATAATTACTGTCAGGGTTCTTATATAAAATGGAAAATGATATTTACTTCTCTATAAATATTATGACAACTTCAATCACTTGAATATTAATAGTAGGGCATTTCAAAGACAAATTTTTGTTGGTATAATATACTTCACTAAGTTTTTTGAAGTCAGATTGACTCCTTATATTCATATGAAAAAAATAAAAAAATGCTTAATGGAAATGTGTGTTTACCATAATATAAATATTAATAAATAAAATGAATAGACAATATGCTATTAATTATTATACACAAATGGTTTTGCCCAATTTTTCTTTATATATTTCTATAAGCATATTTTAGCAATTTTATGACACATAAAAAGTGATTATTCAATTAGTGAATATACATGAACATGATAAATTATTGTGTATAAAGCAGATATTTTCCTTTGATATTTATGTCACAATAAAATAAAGTTACTTAGTATTAATTTTAAGAGTAAATATGAAATCTGGCATATATTAATACTGTTCATTTTAAAATTCTATTTGTAGCACAAACAAACAAAATGAAATTATTTGGAGGTCTTAGGAAATAGTTAAGTGGGTAAAGTGCTTGCCTCACAAATGTGAGGATGGTAGTTTGATCCCCAGCTCTCAATTAAAATATAGGTGCAGTAGCATGCCACTCTAATCTCAGCTGGGGACGCTGGCATTAGAGGATACATGGAGGCTTGCTAGCTAGTGAAGATAGCCTACATGACAATCTCCTTGTTTAGCATGAGTCCCTCTCTCAAACTATAATGTGGAGATCCACATAAAAATACAATCAACATTTGCATGTAACCTCTATACTGACAGGTATTCACATCTGCATGTAACATGCATAGAACACACATATCCATGCTTACATATGTATGTATTACACACATTTTAAAAATAAAAGTTATTTGGCAATTATCTTAGTTTCTTTTCATATTATAGCTATTAAGTATTATTACTAAAACAACTGAAAGTTTTACTTTGAAGCGTAGGCTATGATGGTGGAAAAGTAAAGGCAGCAGGAGTTTGAAGCAGCTGATCACACCACACCCACAACTGGAAAAAGAGAGCAATGAACAATTACATGCTACTCTCCAGTTTCCATTCTTCATTTATACCATGTAGGAACCCTATTAAGGAATGGGGCCACCCAAAGTGACTACGTCTTACAACTTCAGTTCACGTAAGCAAGAAACTCTCCCACACACACGTACAAAATCCATCTCCTGGTGATAGTAGATTCTGTCACTGACAACTAACATTAATTATCAGCTTGATAATCTAGCATTATTAAATAATAACTTCTTATGCTTTGTCCTTGTAAGTTCAGAAAATGTGATAATATAAAATATATAGCCCATCTTTGCTATCCCAATAGTCTTCATCATTTCTAATACTTTAAAATTTCTAACACTTGAAGAATTTTAATTGTAGCCAATATAAAATAAGAAATAAAGTTGCATGATCATAACATATAATGCACAGAATGAACATTCTAATTCCAAAATGGAAGAAGCATGGCACAACAATAGATAATTACACCCACACAAACCCAAAAATCACAGAGACAATATAAATACAGTACCATCTTGTCTGCCATCTGGTTGTTATGGTGAAACCCTTTGCCTCCACAGGCTTTGAGGAGATTCCTTAGTCCTTGTCTATAACACAGGAACAATAAGATATCTGAGAGAAGCCTCAGTAAGGGACCAGAATTGAGGATGTAGCAGAGGCATTGAACCTGAACAATGACTCATTGCAATGAACACTTGCAAGTAAAGATTTGTGGATAAAAGGGCATATTGTGCAATGCACTACAGCCTTCACAACAAGAATTGTTTTCCTTTTAGTGGGGAGAGTGCAAGTGTGGAGGGCAGATACAAAGGCATAGGGAGGTGAGTGGGACTGAGGTACATGATGTGAAAATCACAACAGGTCAATAAAAATTTTAAAAATATTTTAACTTTTAATTCAAGAAATAATCTACTATGGTTGGGAGGTCAAAGTAGCAGGGGCTTTAATAGCTGAATAGTATTCAATTGTGTAAATGTACCACATTTTTTGTATCCATCCTACAGCTGAGGGACATCCGTGTTGCTTCCAACTTGTGACTATTATGAATAAGACTGCTATGAACATATTGGGGCAAGTGTCCTTATGGTATGGTAGAGTATCTTTTGAGTATATGACCTGCATGTGAGACTATTTGTAGAGCAGTGGTCTGTTCAGGCAAAGTAGGTCCAGTTGAGTAATAGGTCTAGAATCCTGCTTTCTCTTCTCTTTGATTCAGTTTATCTGGTATTACTTTGATATACTTGGATTTGAGATTTGTGCAAGGTGATAAATATGGATCAATTTGCATTCTTCTACACCAGGACCATGTATTGAAGATTCTTTCCTTTTACCACTGTATGGTTTTAGATTCTTTGTTCAAGATCAAGTGATCATAGCTGTGTGGGTTTATTTCAGGGTCTTGAATTCTATTCCATTGGTCAACCTGTCTGTCTCTGTATCAATACTCATGCTGTCTTTGTTACTATTGCTCTGTAGAACAGCTTGAGGTCAGGGATGGTGATTCCCCCAGAAATTCCTTTACTGTTGAGAATTGTTTTTGCTATCCTGGTTCTTTTGTTTTTTTCACAGGAAGTTGAGAATTGCTCTTTTCATGTCTATGAAGAATTGTTTTGGGATTTCTATAAGGATTACATTGAATCTATAGATAACATTTTTGCAGGCAAACAGATGGACTAAAAAATATCATTCTGACTCAAGTAACCCAGACTCAAAAGGACATGCATGATATGTACTCAGTGGTAAGTGGATATTGGCAAAATAGTACAGAATACCCATGATAAAACCCACAGACCATGCAAAGTTTAACAGGAAAGAAGACCCAAGTGAAGATTCTTCAATTCCACTTAGAAAGGATAAGAAAATAATCATAGGAAGCAAAGGGAAGGAGGTAGCTGGGTGGGGGAGAGAAGATAGATGGAAAAGCGAGGAGGGATCAAGTATGGGGATAGACAGGAGAGAAGCCCAGAGGGCCAGGAGAATGAATGGAATTATGTAGCTTCTGGAGCTGTGTGTGTTGGAAACCTCTAGATAGTTTCAGAGACATAAGATGAGAGAACCTCCCAAGACCCAATGTGGATCACCTTTGCCAAAATGCGTAACTCTACAGAGATAGAACCTTAAGAACCCACCTCCAATCGATAGACAGGGCTCATAGTAGAGGGATGGGACATCAACCATCCTTCAAAATTCTAAACTAAAATCATTGCTAAAGGAAATGCAGGGAATAAAATGGAACAGAGATGGAAGGAGTGGTTATTCAGTGACTGACCCAACTTGGAATCGATCCCATGGGTGTTCACAAAACCCTGACACTATTACTCCTGCTATGTTGTGCTTGCTGACAGGAGCCA
Source organism: Montemys delectorum (assembly GCA_019843815.1). Classification (NCBI taxonomy): domain Eukaryota; kingdom Metazoa; phylum Chordata; class Mammalia; order Rodentia; family Muridae; genus Montemys; species Montemys delectorum. The sequence continues at coordinate 21,029 of JADRCD010203954.1, forward strand.
AGCATGGTTGTCTTCTGAGAAGCTCGATCAGCAGCTTACTGAAACATATGAGATAGTTATAGCCAAGCACTGGACTGAGGTTGAGAACCCCTGTGGAAGAGTTCAGGGAAGGATTGAGTTAGGTAAATGGGATGCCAACTTCATAGGAAGAACAACAGGGTCAAATGACCTAGACCCCTGGGAGTTCTGAGAGATTAAGTAACTAAGTAACGAGCATATATTGGCTGGTCCTAGACCTCTGGCAAATATTTAGGGGAAGACTTCTTTGTCAGGCTTCAGTGTGAGAGGATATGCCTAATCCTGAAAAGACTTGATGCCCCAGGGAAGGAGTATGATCCTGTGATAGGGAGCACCCTCTTAGAGGCAAGCAGAGGGGAAATGGGATGAAGAACTCAGGAAGGGGGCAACATTTAGAAAGTAAATAAATAAAATAATTGTTAAAAAAGAAAACAAAGTAACAGGGACTTGAAGTCTCACATATCATATCTACAATTTTAAACTGAGGGCAATGAATAAATGCATGTTACTGTTTGTCTTGTTCATGGATTCTGTTGTTGTGAAGAGATACCATGACTATTGCAACTGTAATAATGGAAAACATTTAACTGGGGCCAGCTTACAGTTCAGAGTTTTAGTCCTCTTTCTTTCTTTCTTTCTTTCTTTCTTTCTTTCTTTCTTTCTTTCTTTCTTTCTTTTCTTTTCTTTTTTTTTAATGTCAGAAAGGATGGCTTCACACAGGCAGATGTGGTGCTGGAAAAGGAGGTGAGAGTTCTACATCTAGGTTGAAAGTAGCACACAGGGAGAGACACTGGGACTGGCTCAAGCATCTGAAACCTAAAAGCCCATCCTCAGTGACTCACTTCCTCCAAGGCCAGACTTCCTAATAGTGTCCCTCTCTGTAAACCTGTGAAGGACATTTTCATTCAAAGTACCACACTGTTCAATTCCCTTTCTCCATTTACACAGTCCATGATTTTCATCATATAATGATGTCACCTACAGTGAGCAGCTCTTCTGACATCAATAATAAAATCAAGGAAATTCCCTATATGCATCATTAGAGGCTCATCTTCCATCTGATACTAGATTCTGTCAGGTTTACAACTTAAACCTAACTAATACCTGAATACTTAGTATATATGGTTCAATACTTACTTGATGTATAACATATTTTAGGATGAACTAAATATCACATAAATTCTCAAGTCCACTGAAAGTAAGTTTTGAAATATAATCTCTTGTTCAATTTTAATTCAAACTATATGTATAAAATATATTTGAATGGTAAATTTTATCTTTACTGATTTTCTATTCCTATTATTAATTCATAATATCAATCCTGTCCTGATAAATAGATTTTTACATAAGGCAATGCCAAAGTGAATCTTAAGCATTATTCAGGATCTAGCCTACACACTAAGAGTTGGAATGGAGAAAATTCATGTAGAAACAAAACACTGTAGGTTACCAATAATTATGATAAACAAACCCACAAATGCACAAAATTAACATGGCACTTTAAGAGATACCATTAAATGCATAATAAAAAAATCTTTCTGTTCCTTTTTATTAAAATGATTGATCTCTCATTTTATAAGCAGAATAAATCTCTCCTTTACTTCAGATTGCTTGATTCTACTTCAGCCTGTCAATTACTCAAGTCACATCCTTCAAAAAATCGGACCTGACCTACTTCCCTTCAAAGCTTTATCAGAAATATGTGTTCAGAAGTAACACCAGCACTTGAGCTCATGGAATGGGGCTCATGATAAACACACAATATTTATCCATTCGGAGCAGTGTGTTTTATTGCCGTTCTATGGTTCTGATTCTCTTTTTTCCTTCCATTCTTTTCTAATTTTTCTTCTTTCCTTCCTTCTTCCTTCTCATTCTTTTCTCTTCCTTTGTCTCTCTATCATAAATACTTCAGTGTTATACATACTAGCCACATATTGTAGCACATAGTCTTAACAATTTCTTCTTGTTTCAAGAAAAATAATCAAATGGAGTTCACTTATATTCAAGTCCAATATTTTATGGTTACCTTTAAAGTAGAAAAATATGCCTTTTCGTGGATGTTTGATCATCTCCTTATTATTACATGCCTTGAGAGTAGTTTCACTAATACAAAAATAATTTATAATCCTTGTTTGGACACACATATACTAAAATTGTAACAATGCAGAGATTAATGGGATATCAGATTGGGGAAAAACACAAATTCATGAAACTTTTTTTTTATTTTAGAAGCATGGATTAGACGTAAACACTGACTGATATTCATTAATTCTTCTCTTATAAACATTCAGGTTTAATTAATGTATAATTTACAACACTGTTGGGATAATTGAGGATATTTGCTTAGTGTCAAAATGTAGATTCATATTTGATTAAAACTTCTCTTTTTTACTTTCTTTTGATTTGGATTGGTCTGGTTTAGTTTGGTTTGATTTTTCAAGACAGAACCTCTTTTGTGTAGCCTGGGCTGTCCTGAAACTAGCTCTGTGGACTTCGAAGGCCTCAAACTACCTGCCTCTGCTGCCTAAGTACTGGGATTAAATACATGCCCTGCTACCACTACCATCACCACCATGACTCCACTTGATTAAAAGTACTTTGGGTTGCAAAGACGGCTCAAAGTTTTAGAGTATCTACTGTTCTTCTAAAGAACCTGGTCTCATGTCATCAGTAGGAGGAGAGGCCCTTGGCCCTGTGAAAATTCTATGCCCCAGTGTAGGGGAATGCCAGGGCCAGGAAGTAGGAGAGGGTGGGATGGTGAGCAGGGGGAGAGGGGAGAGAACAGGGGATTGTTTTAGTTTGGGGGGGAGGTTTATTTTAGTTTTTTTCTTATTTTCTTTTCTTTTTCTTTTTTCTTTTGGAAGGGAACCTGGGAAAGGAGATATTGTAAATAAAGAAAGCATCTAATTTAAAAAAAAAAACCTGGATTCAGTACTCCACACTCATGTAGTAACTCACATCTCTTCTGTAACTCCAGTTCCAGACATCCTCACATATATGCACATACAGAAAAACACAAATTCACATAATTTTTTTTCTCAATGACCACATAGGGAATTGGGTCCAGTTAAACTCCAGTTAAAGTCCAGCCTGGGTTATACATCAAAAACCTTAGAGAAATATTATGTATGAGTCTTTAGAATGTAAAACCCCATTTTGTCCTATCTAGATTCTTAAAAATTCAATTACAAATTAATAAACTGGAAGCAGATTTCTGCCCAGCCAGATACCTGGGCACCTTCTGTCTCCCACTTGTGCTGACCAGGAGCAGAGGCCGGACACTGGACCCTTTCCTTCACAGCACACACCCTAGTTGCAGCTCCACCCCACCCCCCTCAGGTATTCAGACACACCCAGCTTCACAGGTGAGATCTTTCTTTCTTTCTTTCTTTCTTTCTTTCTTTCTTTCTTTCTTTCTTTCTT
>JADRCD010203955.1:0-49745 GCA_019843815.1 Montemys delectorum
AAAAATTAAATATTAATGAGAATTAAAAAGAAATGCATTAGATGTAATGATGGATGTACATTAATGATATAGTTTACCAACAAGATCCAATAGTCATGAAACCATCTAAAAGTACACATTTAGAACATATGTGAAATTGATAGTTCATTAGAATTCTAAAATATATGTTGAGCCAAATTAATAGAAATGGAAGCAGAAAGTGACAAAATCTCTAATCAGAAGTGAAAACTTTTAAACATTGCTCTGAAAAAGTCAGCAAAACATAAGGGACGGTGCCAGGACACAAGTATCAATGAAAAGACTAAGTATATGCTTTGCAATGGAAGTAGAATTATACTCCTATTAGATGTAATTGATGATACCCACTAAATGTAGAAATGTGTTTTGGGGTTCAATTGACACATTTTAAAAATTAAATAATGTACTAACCCAAAAGAGTTTCTCAAAAAGGTCACAGAAATACCTAGTCCAATTCTGTGACAGTAGAAATCTAAAATTAGCAGTTAAGGGACTAGGGAGACTGCTCAGTGGTTAATAGCATGCACCAATCTTACAGAACATCCTAGTTTGGTTCCTAGCACCCATGTAAGATGGGTCACAACCACATATATATCTAGCTGCTTGAAATCTGACATTTTCTCAGGAATCCATAAGTAATCCACCCCCCCATATACATATAGTTTTAAAAAGAATTGAGTATGTACTTGTACTAAAGGTCACTTAGAGGTTAAAAGCGAAAGGTTAAAAGCGTGTGTTGTTCTTTTAGAGGATCTGAGTTTGGTTCTAAGCATCCCTATCGAGTATTTCACAACCATCTGTTACTTTAGCTTCTGGATATCTCACAGCCTCTTCTGGACTCTGCAGGCACCTGCACTCACATGTGCACATATTTACACACATGCACACAAAATTATAAACAAAATATACGTCTTCGAAAAAGTAAGTTAGAAGTTACATAAGAAAGGGTTAACCAAAAAGTATTCTTTACCTCAAACTCAAAAAACAAAATAAGTTCATTTTCTCCTTTACTTGATGAACAATTAGGTGACAGATAGCTGGAGATATGGCAGGAAACTTGAAAGAACCTGATGCAATAATCTCATAATTCTGAGGATGAAAAAATTATTAAAAGTACACTCAGTTAAAGTAATACAATTTGGGCATGTTCATTTGGTATTACCTATTAAAATGTGATATTTGGTTATCTTTGGTCTCAGAAATCTCATTTAATACTACAGGAAAAAAACAGATAGCTTGTTTGTGCGGGTAAGGCATATGGAAAATGACATCCTCTCTGTATTGTTAGTCATGGACAAAAAGTATCTTCATACAACCTGTGACCAGTGCAGTTCTCTGAAGACATGGAGAGATCAACAAACATTTAATTTTGTTAGCAAGTGTGGAACTATGTATGTGGAATTACTCTGATTTGACTTGTGTTAAAATAAAATAAAATATAAATATACATGTGTCCACAGAGAGAATGTATGAAAGAAGCAGAAATCAGTAGAGAAGAGATGCCTCATGTTTGACTGTGGTCACCTTGGTAAAGGAAATAGAATTAGTGAAGTATTTATTGACTGATTGCCTAGTAACCATAGCTACATATAAGAGTTATCCAGTTATTCTATTCACAAGCTGTGTGTATATAAATGATCTTAGGAAAACATCAGAGGCAAAGGGGCTTTGCTGTTATTTCCCTCATTGGCTCCAGGCAGAGGTCTGCAGAGAAAGGCAGTCACCAGCTCTTGAGAGTAGAGGAGGGAGGGATGTCTCTCTTGAACATGTGACTGCCGTATGATTGTGTCTCCAGTGTCATCTCTGTGGTGGTGGGTGGTGGATAACTTGAGCTGCGGGAAGAATTCTTTGATTGGTGGATTCTTATGACAGGTTCGTCCCTGTTCTAAAATGACAGAAGTAGCTGCAGGTTGGTTTGTCTATTGACAGTCTGCACACCAATGTCACTGTCCTTGGACCACTCTTCATTTGACTCCATAGCTTCCTCCAGTGTTCTCTAATGCCCAGACTTCCAGAGCACATGTAGAATCTTCCCATAATGCTTTATTTGTGGTGCTAATTCCTCCTCTATTACTTCCATTTGACAAATACACCTCTTTTTGTGACCTAATGACTTAGCCGGTGTGAGTCTACTGAGACAGGGTAACAGTGTCAAGAAAAAATGAAGCAGCATTGGCCAGCATCTGTGGCCTGTGCATAACATATTTCAATGCCAAGATGGAATGGGCAAAGTCAAGGACAGTGCCAAACAATAAACATATTGGATCTCTGCAGGCACATGAACAGCTCATAGTGCTCCTTGAGAAAAACCCATCGTAAATCACATGACATCAACCAATAAGAGATGCAGAGCAGATTAAAAATTATCTCCTCCCCTTCATCAATACAGTGGCTGCTATCCAGGGCCCATTGTTGACCCAGTCAACTTTGAGAAATGCCTTTTTTACTGAAAAGAAATTTTCTCTAATGAGATGTTATCCTTTATTTCTTTTATATTTTTTTCTAACTGCCATTGAAGGAGAGAAACTTCCATTGAATTGACAGCTTTGGCAAGGAATTTGCTCTCTGATATCTCCCAAGTGTTCACTGTCTATTCCATCTTCTTCATAAGCTCTGTAAGGAAGAAAGTAGTACATGTTTTTTAAAAGTCCATCTAAGTGTGAGTTCCAGGATGCCCACAACTCTGGGCTTGGGACAAGAAAATGACCTTTGAATTCTGTTATGGTGGAAGTTTTCTGGGAAGCAGGCTATGATCTAGAAATTGGTACAATACTCTTGACTGAGGAATGATCTCAGGGAGAAGTGTTTGTGAAATAGAGCATAGGGTTAGTTGTAGCCACATTGCAGCTGACGGGCCCTGAAGAAGTTCCCCCTGTCTTTAAGCAGTGCATAGATTCTTTTAGTCTACTATGGCTTTGGACATTGAATCCCTGAGAAAAGGGACTGATCCTAATGAGGTAGTGGTTGGTTGTCCTCAGGCCCTCTGCAAGTTCCTCAGCACACACCCTTCAACTGGAGAGTTGAAAGCTTGGTCTTAGAGTCTACTGTGTAAGTAGAAGCTCAGGCTTCTGCTAGTGGGTTAGAATATGGATATTTATTGCCTGCTACTCAGTTGTCATTGTATCAGTCAAATCATTCAGCACATACCTGCAACAAAAAGATATAATCCATGACTAAGCCACTTCCACCTCTAGTTTCTATGTAAGAAGAATTTTCCTGTTGAAATGTTTTAGGCGTAAGTCCTCACATTACAAGTAGGACAGCTGACATAGTCTGGTCAGCAAGCCCACTCTGTTCTCTTGCTGTGCCTTTGTTTGAACTCTCCTGGGCAGGCTGGGTGAAAGGAGGTCACCTGCGTCTTTGACAGTCTGAAATGTTCAGGAAGACTTCCAAAATTTAATTAAGTACTGATTGTCTTCTATGCACATGAGAGAAGAAGAAAATCTTCAGAAATAACAGAATTAAGCATGCTCTATTTTGTAGCCTTGTAATGACCTGCAGCAAACGTCTGACCTAGTTCTGAGGGGCCTTGAGTCCACTCACATGAACACGATGCCTTACAAAACTGACTCAGAAATCAAAGGAAAAAACTGGGAACATTCATGGTGATGGAGTATGGAGGATGCTCTTTCCTGTGGGTAGAAAAGCCAACATTGAGAATAAAATGGAAAGTGCCCCCAGTCATTCAGTTTAGACACAATTGTGCAGAAACTATTTGGCACCATCAGTGGCAAGGACTCACCAGCAGCTAGAGTCTCTTATCATTGTGATGGCTCTGTGAACACGTACTACTTGGTAGTCTTAAAGTTGAAAGGCTCCTCCTTGCCCCTAGCAGGTTCGTGAGTAAGCTGTGCACCATGGGCATCCTCACTGCTGTGCATGTCAGAGTCCAATCTTCCCCTCCCCCTGCTCTGGGCAGGGCAGCCCTTATTGATCAGAAGAGTGCATGCTATTGCTCTTTCCAACAGAATGCCACATTGACACCAAGAGGCAAATATGGGCAGTGTCGGGAAAATTAGAACTGATCCCCTTGTATCACAGGAGAACACCCAGGGGAAATAGCTTCTCTAAGCTGCTGTCACCCAGTCACATGCCATGGTGGTTTTCTCCCAACATTCAGGCTTCAGTTGCTTGTTGAGTGATCTGCAATGTTTCAAGTAATAAACAAAACCATCAACACAAGCCAAAACAGACAAACAAACCAAATGAAACAAAACAAAAACAAATCAGTGAGGTAAATTTGTAAAATCCTATTCCCCACCCCACCCCACTCCCCATGCCCATCTTGAAGATTTACAGAGAATGTTAATACAATAAAAGACTGGTCCTCTGCTTCCAGAAGTCTGGTCAACTCATGCTTTGGGGCCTTATTTGATTCATTTGTTCTTCTCTGACCTCTTTTGGATGATTTTTAGAATCTCTGCATTCCCCAGATAGACTGCAGTCCATTCTTGCTGACGTTGTTTGGGTTGAGCTTGGCAGATGGCCAGCCTGCCTACTAACTCACAAAATCATTTGAACTATCTTCTGGCAGGTGTGCCCTCTTCTACTCTAGGAACCTTTGGCCATTCCATGAAAGGAACTCGAGGTTAAGCAAGGCCTCAGGATTACCCATCAAATCCACACTCCTCTCCTCACTCATCTCCATCACCCTCTTCCTCTCATTTCCCCTCCGGCCTTTTCTTCCCTCTTTTCTTTTATGTCAGCCTTCCACTTGTAGCATACTTTGTGGATTCCTTTGATAATTAGTCTCTTCATTGTCTCTTAATCTTTTAACATGTTCTGGATACCTATGGTCCCTATTTTGTTTGAGATACCAATGGGTAATTGAAGAATCCATCATTATGAACTGTATACCACTGATTAAATCCATTCCTGAGAAGGGCCCTGACTGTCCTGGATATGGGCATTCATCCTAGGAAACAGTTTTCGTATCTATATGGAACTTGGTCCAGGAAGCAGGAGTGAGATCAAGGATAATCTCAGGTCTCAGAAAATGTGCAAGGATGACTGTGGGCTCCCAGTAAGCAAATCAGAGTTTATTTGATTACTTGGCTCTTTCAGTCTGATATGTACAGAAAAATGTCTGAACTTTCATCCTTTGTCTTTGGCTCTCTATGGTTGCAAGTCACTGAAGAAAGACCCTGAGAGGCTTCCTGGCACACGTTTCTTGTTTTCACGGGCCCTGCCCCTTCCCCTACTTACAAAGGTTTCTTATTTCGATCCTTTAAAAATTGTCTAATAGCTTCTTCTTGTAAATAGTAGCTACTCACCCTCAAATTCACCTCTCCCAAAATAAAGGTTCACAAACAATTCCAGTGCACAATGTAAGGAAGTGGTGGTAGCCATTTCTCCACTAGGACTCATATGGCATTATATACCTCTCTGGAAACGAGAATTTCACACACTCTACTTTGCTTTTAGGCAACCTGGTCTCCTCATAGAACATTCAATTTCCTCCTGCTTGAGAGCATGGTTGGGCAGGATTTTAAGGTCTAACTTTAATAGATTTCTTTCTAGGTTTCTGAACAGATAGATACAAAGGGGGGATAGGAAAAGACGAGAGGACTTTTATACTCTGAGTATACCTACAAGCTTTCAACAGGGTAAGTACACATAATATTTCTTGGACAAATTGTATTTATCCAACAAAGCACAAACCCAGGCTAGATGCGTAATAGATACAAATGTTCAAATGTTCTCAAAAAAATAAATAAATAAATAAAACTTCACAGAAATGATCATGAGAAAACTTAGTTTGGGGTGTTCATTATAGAGGAGAAACTTAATAAGGAAGATAAAACAAATATTTTATTCAACTTAGGACTCCAAGTGACAGAAAAGGCCAAACATAGCACTGTGGTCTCTTTATTTCCATTGTTTTAATCAACCAAATGGCAATTATTGCATGCATTTTTTGTAGCATCTATTGGTCCAGGAGCTCTCAGGTCTGTGGGTGACATGGGGAGTATGGGGTGATGCTCAGAGGGGGAAAGAATACTTCCGGGTGAGAGTACTTTTATATCTTGAATACTGATTGATATTGGGGATTGGCTGTTTCTGGGCTTGTAAGTGATGTTTTCTTTGGCACAATGCTAGTGCAAGCACCAGGCTGGCTGAGCAGCTCTGCCCCTAGGAAAGACACTCAGTTTCTGAGCAAAAATAACCAGAAATACAACAATTAAGATTGGAAAGCCTTCGACCTCCTGACAGTTTTGCTTCCATCTATAGAGCCATTGGTTTTATTTGTAGTGTCCTGACATGCTGACCTGACCTGTCATCAAGTTCTGAGGTATGCCAGAGTAATTTGATCCTAGGAAGAATGGAGTCTGCTGGCTTTCTTTGACTTATATTTGTTTTATGAAAATTCAAGTTTCTACTTTGGTAGTAGCCTGTGGTACCATGTGGCTTTCCACTTTCTAAACCTGGGATTTTGAAGGAGCTGGACCAGCTTGGCCAGTCAGTGGGAGAAAATGAATAACATTCAGTGTCGTGTGGATGGCAGCGTCCACATGAGTTGGGAGCATCAATCTAAGACAGAATGCAGACAAACAGTGCATGTGCCCATAACTGAGACCTCATTGCTGCCTGGGTGAGTGTATTATGAGGGTGACTGGTTTCATGCCTGGTCCTAGAAAGACAGTTGGCAAAGATATTCCACCTGTTGGAAAAGATCCTCTAAGAGAATATCCCAGAGTGTGGACAGAGTGTGATATCCAGTTTCTCTTCACAAGTGTATGGCTGCCCAGAGGGAACTATTGGGCTCAGCAGGGTAGCCTGAAATCCCAAGGCATCAGCAACAGCTAAAATGAGTGGAGATACTCTCGAAATTTCCAGGACTACTGGTGGCAGAGGTATCAGCAGCCAGCATATATGGAATTGGGCTTTCTGTCTCAGCAGACAATCAACCATTCAAACATAGTGACCTCATTCTTTGAGGATGGATGGAGAGAAAGGGTGCTTCTGGAGAGCTACAGGTTATAAGAGCCAGCACACGTGTTTGAGTATCCCCCATCAGGTTGGGAGGCTGGACAAGGCAGAAGGTGTCTGGGATCTCAACAGTATGAAGCAGGTCCTGAAAAAGCCACTGAAATTTCAAATGGCTATTCTGTAGAGGCAAATAATTCCCTTTGGTGATTAGTGATCTGGTGATTCTGGCCTATATTACAGGCCAGGAGGCCAAGTCTCAAGGGCAGAGTGTAGAGTATCTTTTCAGTGTTGTGGATGGAAGCAGCAGCATTTTTTCTCTGGTCTCCCAGTCGGTCACAGTCTATTACTGATCGTTGCATCCTGAGCTAATTTGGGCACTGAAGTGGTCTTTGAGACCAGTGGCCTTGGTTTACCTCTCCTCCTTTTCTTCACTGGGATCACATCTCTATTTGCCAAGATTCTTTTCTTCCTTGACCAGAGAAGATGGATATATGCACTGGGTGTGCTCTCATTCACCCCTCTGGGGGAGGGAGGTTAGACTTAAAGAATGTTCCAAGAAGTTGTTTTCTTTTTTCTTTTCCTTTTCCTTTTTTTATTTCTATTACAAGAGGACCCACAAAGAAGAATAAAAGTATGTGACTTTACAAGGTGATATTTTGTAAAAGACTTTTCAGTAATTATTCTTTCTTAACTTCAAATTTAACTTTCCTGGCTTCCTTTCAGAGTCCCTGGGCACCCACCCATCTGTTAGTTTTGTTCCTGAAAGTCAGTGCTACACAACCTACATTCTGATTCTAACCCTTAAGGATCTTCTCTTTCTATTTCAGTGGCCCCTAGACGAAGGGGTCAGTGAGTGTTTGAGAAATCCTTAGAACTACAGAGCCTAAAAGTAAGAGCATGTCCCTCACAGGAGGTTCCAGGAAGGGTAGGTCACCAGTTTGCATGTCATCTGCCTTAGTCAAGAAACACAGGATCCCACACAAGATAGTTATCGCATAGTCTAAAGAACGACCATCACCTTTCTATTTCACAGTGGTGGTCTGAACTGAGATTGATGGTTGTACACAAGAGAAGGGGGCAAGGACATAAGAAAGAAAAAGGATGACTGTGTATACTTCTTGTGTCTACATGGTGTGTTTGTTAGAACTATTGAGACATTGCGTGAGGGAGATAAGTGGAAAGTAGTCGTATTAAGCATACATTGTCACTCCTGATATTACAAGGTAGTTAACCAAAAATAATACATGCTTCATTTCTTTGTATATTAAATAGAAGTGTAGACATATTATATATACATATGCAAATGCACAGATGCATGTGTGTATGCATTTAACAGTCCCAGATTGAAAGGGAGGACATCTTATATAACACAGCATTGGGAAAGCAATTTTCCTCTTTTCTTTGTGGGTTACGATGATGATGTTTGAATACAGACTTACTCTTTTTTCCTCTGCTAGGTGGGTTAGCAGTTGTTAAAGTGCTGTGTACATGCATATATTGCCTAAGCTGTGTAGACCTTCACGGTTGCCTAGAACTTCTCTAGGAGGCTAATATTCTCTCTGCCTTAGCTTTGTAATAGCAGGAACCTGGTGAAGGAATGTGAATTCCCACTAGGGTTTACTGTAGCAGGAGATAGCAGAAGTGAAATTATAGGAGCCAGGAGGCAATTTTTAGGCCAGTGGTAACACCAGTACCTTTTGATGAGGGTGAGTGGTAGTGCCACAGGACTGGAGACAAGCACCCACAATCTGTACTTATTTCCTGAAGATCAAGCAGAGGACAACAGGAAGGCAAACCACATCACAGCCTGGATGGAAAAAGACATTGTAGAGACAGAGAGGTCAAAAGGAAAAATATTGGGTTCTGGGGGCAGGGACATTGGGAGAAAACTGTAGTGTAATAAGTGCTGTAAGAGTTAATGCCTCATTACCCAGAACACTGAAGACAGGAAGCACTTCCTTCATGGAAAAGAACTTTGTGGAGGGTTGATCTCCATGGATACCTGAGGCTATAACTTCCCTCTATTTTTATTTCCTTGTGAGAATTAAGAATTACTTAGCATCAGAGAAATGGAGAAATCTGGGCCACAAACACATTGAGAGCTAGCCCCCTGATGGGAAGGGAGAGTGTGAGCCCCCATCTTACTAGTACTGACCTTAGAAGCTGGCAGGCAGAACACTGAACTGGCCTGGCTATGGTCCTTGTGCTACTGCAGTTGTCTAGGGGGACAACCTTCTGACCATTCATGTATGACTCATTTCTTCATTGCAGAAGAGGCATGATCAGGGAAACTGTGTGTCAGTCTATAGTTGAATTCTCTGTACCAGGACACTCCCACTGTTGTATTAACCAAGAGATGCATTGTCTTAGAGAATTTGTAATCCCTTTGGGTTACTACCCGAGCCAACTAGGGCTAGCCCGTCTATGGCACAGAAGGTGACTGACTCCCAGCACCCTCCCTTTGCTGCCAGTCGACATGCTTCTGAGTAAACATGTTGGCTGTGTTCAGCTTCCGTTCTGGAAGGTGGACCCTGGCAGGTCTGTGGAGTGTGAAAAGCAAAAGCCTCTTTCTACACTCTTCAAAGCAGCAACCCATCCTATATCAAAGGCTGCTGCTTTGTGTGGGAACACAAAGTGAGGCTGAGACAACCATTGGGATTGGATGGCAGCTCTCTGTACTTTGCGTGCGGTCATTGTGCTGGCCCTGTGTGTGGCCGCTGCGGAGACTGCTCCGGTGGGATCCTTGCAGAGGGAGGCCTTCTCAGATGGTACTCAGTGTTCTTTGAGCCGACTTGGGAACCACTCTCCGGGCGAGCATTCTTTCTGTAAAAAGGTTCTGTGTAGAGGAAGCTGTGAGACCAAGCAGAGTCTAAGGTCCTGACGCCCAGACCACCTAGCCTTCAGTTCTCGCTCGCCTTGGCATTCGAGAGCTCCTTGAAATTTCTTGGAGGCAGAGCCTTTGGACATAACCTGGCTGTTCACACCCAGGTCCCCAGCAGTGCTCTCTCCTCAGCTGGAAGCAGAAGCAATAAGGACCATGAGTAGCATTTGCCCACTGGGCACCAGACTCTACTGTCTTCTCCTATAGCAGCTGTTTTGAGTGGATGATTAGATGAAAAATAATTCCTCTGGCTTGCCAGGACCAAAACAACGAGTCAGCGCCTCCCAGAAACACAAGCCCTGTTTATACTCAGGCCTATTCCTTGGTTTTCTGGCTAGTTTTCCTGAAAGCCACTTGGTTCAAAGGGGCTAAACCCTTCTTTTTCTAAATTCTCGCTGACCTTTCCTTTAACTATCTGGTGACATGTGTACACTGTTTTTATTCCAGGCTGCCACAGACCTATTTGGACATGGATACAAATCAAAAGTAAATATGTCCATGATAAAGAAGATCTCTTTCCCCAACAGCTTGTTGCTTACAAAGCCACCAGTGTGTACTCACTTCACCAGGCTGCTTCATTTGCTGGGTCCCCATGTCAGCAGCCAACAGGAGTGCAAACAAAATCTGTCCCTTTCAACACCACACATTCCTTTCCTGAACTTAGGGGAAGAGGTGGCAAACACTGCTTGCCAATCAGGAGCCAGCTAGCCTTGCCTTTACCAACTCCTGTATCCTTAATGGATTATACTGTTTTATCCTTTTACTGGCTAATTAAAGAGACAAGGCTTTCCCAACAAGGTTCGAATCCTGCACCGCTCATGCAGTTCCCACGATTCCAAGCATCCTCTAACTTACTCTTATTTTCTTCTCTCTTCCTGTCCCTGGAGGAGGCAGTCTATGGTTCTGTTTACCCACAGGGTTAGTTCCTGCCTTAGTGGATGTTATTCTTCTGTGTACTGCCACTAGTTCCCATTCCTTGCTGTAGCTTGTCCTCACCTACCTCTTTCTTTTTGAAATCAGTTTTCTGTGTATGAACCTAGAAGCCTTTCTCGCTTTGTTCTAGGTGAGTCTCCTGCTAACCTTTGATTCTCATTTCTCCTGTCTGTTCTTCCTTCAAAGGCCAGACTTCCACTTGTGATGGGTTTCAATGTTTTTGTCTCCATTTCTTTAACCTCATCAACTAGCTCTTTTTGTCTTATGAGTTGCTTTACTTCCTTGTGAGTTTTCTCTTCTTTCTTAAAGCCCCCATTCTCTCCTCCACAGCCATTTTGATCTCATTATTATTTTTCACCATAAGCCTTTTCCACAAATGTTGGCATCTCTGTCTTCTCTATCCCTGACAAACCATTCTATTTCCACCCACCTCAAGAAACTTCATTAAGCATTAGACATTTTCTTTATGCTCCAAATCCAAATGAACACTCCTTCCTTGCAGCCTGTGAAGTGTTTTCTCCTTCTGAGTCTGTACTTGCCCGCACTTGCTCCTGGAAGGACAGCCTACAGTTTGTCTGCTGTCTCCTTCAGCCCTCTGCTCTGCCTTGACTCCTGAGAAGAGGGTCTTCAGCTCTAACAGTCAGGTGGCAACAATCCCTTTGGGAGCTCAAGCTTCCTGTCCAGCCCACCTGTTTCAAAATGAAACAGAAAAGAACTAGCTTCTGTTGCTTTTCTGGTTCATCTCTTCTCTCTTCTATGAAGTCTCCATTGTCTTCGGAGTCGCTTGTCCAAGCATTAGGAATCCAATCAGTTGTCTCCTCTCCTCCCCTCTCTTCCCCTCTCTTCCCCTCTCCTCCCCTCTCTTCCTCTTCCCTCCTCTTCTTTCCTCTCTCTTTCTTCCCCTCCCCTCAGCTTCCCTCCCTCACCTCTCCTCTTTTCCCCTCTCCATTCCTTTCCTTTTCTGAGTTTCATTATGTTGCCATTATACCATATATGTTCAAATGATCATCTTACCTCATCCTCCCAAATAACTGGAACCGCAGAAGCTGCACTATTTCTTTCTAGATTTTTTTTTAATTCCCACCAGTAACCTTGTTTTAAATGATTAAGCCTCCTTCAAAAACATCATGAATTGTCACAGCTATCTTGGCACCTAAAACCATATTTTTTGCATCACCTTTCTCTCTCACTAGGCATAGTTAAACTGTGAAATATTCATGTACGTTAAGGATATTTTATTATGTTAAGCTTATCTAGTTTTAAATCATTAGCTTTATAGTGATGTTATATAAGAAAATAAATAAATATAAGTATATTTATAAACTGTGCTGGTATTACAGGTAAATAGCATCACACTCACTAAGGTATAATATTTTCATCAGATTACTCTATGTAAAACTGTTTGCTTATTTAAAAAAGACTAACAAGAATTAATATTGTGGTCAGAAATCAAAGGCTGAACACCAAGAGCACTCCAGGAAATAGATGTGGAAGAAGCAGGAGACCTTCCTAGAAGTTGTAGCGTTCATAGAAGACAAGCAAATAAGTAGAAGCACATAGAAGAAGTGCTTCTCACCAACAAAGTAGCATCTTTGTCTACATCAGTATCCTAGCTTTGTAGCAAACAGGAAACAAGGAGAGCAGGAGAAACATTGGGAAACAATGGAAAACAACTGCTGGCAAAGAACTGGAAAACATTGTGCAAAACCACAGTAGCCTGGGCTTCACTGTCCAGGAACATCCCAGACCCTTGTATCTACTTATGGGTAGAATTTATATCTGTAAGTTATTTTATTTGATTCTTTATTGATTTACGTATGGATACTTTTATTTCTGAATACAAAAACCTAGGGGCACTATGCAAGATAGGCCCTTAGTCTTTGTTCCTGAATTTTCATTTACTAGCTACAGAATTTTGCAAGATTTCCAGGAATGTTTAAGAGGCAGCATTAGCTCTCTAATAGAATTAAAAAAAAAATAGACAGAATGCTAAGAAATAGTATGTAGCTACTTGGATCATACCACAAATAATAACATTTTATATTTTTATTATGGAAAGTGATAAATAACATAAAATGACCCACTTTATCTATGTTTGGGTATGTGATTCTTTTTTACATTAATTTCATTCACAATAACACTTTGCCATTACCAGTATTTCCAATATTTTTCACAAATCCAAAACACACTTGTAACTATGAAATAACATTAAATCCATGCTTTCCTACCCTCCAACTTCTGATCACATGTATTTTATTTTCTATACCTTTCAACTTACCCGTTTTAATTGCTTAATACAAGTGAAAACATACAATTCATGTCCTACTGCATCTGCCTGTGTTTACTTCTATCAGAGCATAGGTCAGAACATTCTAGGGGAGGCAGAGAGTGTTCATCCTGCACTGTGTGACTCTATCATACATTGTTCACTCACTTCCTCTATTAATATGTCCATGGCTTGTTCCCATATTCTGTCTGTTGTTCAAAATGTCACAAAAAACACTAGCATGCCACTATTGATCTCAGAGCTCGCTTTAATCTCTTTTGGGCCCATATGTAGGAATGGAATTGCTGAGTTGTATTGTAATTCTGTGTTTAACTTGTTGAAGGATAAGCAAACTATCCTAAGTAAACCATAATGCCTGCAGGTTTTTTTTTTTTTTTTTTTTTTACACTTCCACCAAGGCAGTAAAATTCTGTCTTCATATCTTCACCAATTTTTATTATTTCTTCTCCCTATTTTTTTTTTAAATGTAGTCATCCCCAGAAGTGGTATGTTTCGTAATTAGCATTTTCATTTTCCAGGTAACTAATGACGTCATTTGTTCTTTCTATGTAGACTGGTTATATTGTATTCTGACTTTCCCATTTAAATACTAGTTGGTGTGTGTTTGCTGTTGAACTGTGCTTGAAACAAGGGTGGCAAACATTTTCTCTTAAATTTTTCCTCCCTTAGTAATGACTTTTGTTGCAAAGAAATGTCTGATTTTGAAAGTCTTTAGCCCTCAGTGCTATACTAAGAAAATCTATCAGCAAATTCATGCTCATAAAGACTTAATTGTTTCAGTGAAGAGTTTATGGTTTTAAATCTTTTGTTTAGGGTATTCTGTCACTTTCGGTCCCTGTTTGTCTACAATATGAGGGAGAAGACCAGCTTCATTCTTGTTCTGCAGACATCCAGGTGTTCTAACATATGGCTCCCCATAGACGCAGTGTGACAAGTTTCTCAAAAGTCAGTTTTCCACGGGTGCATGTGTTGACCTGCTCAGCGCTTTAGTGTTGGGTTGCACTCTTCAGCCAGTAACGGTGTGATTGGTTTCCTGGTGATCGGCAGAAGACTTTGAAATAAGAAAATGAGAATTATCTGAGTTTGTTTCTCTTTTTCATCCCTTGCATATCCATGTGAATCTGAGGATCTATTTTTCCATCCCTGCAAAGGTAGCTATTGGGATTTCAGTAGATGCCTTGCATCTGTAGATAGTTTTGAATCATATCATACTGTAACCGTGTAAATATATTTACTCATGAACACAGGATGCTTTCTTGTGTCTTTAGAATTTTAAAATATTAATTCAGTATTACTTTATAACTTTTCATTGGGATATTTATATCTCTATGATTAAATGTAGTCCTGAGAATTTGATTTTAAATATTTGATCACAAATGGACTTGCATCATACTTTGTTTTTGGAATTATTCAACACAGGGTTAGACAGATTACTAATTTACATATGTATACTTGCTTTTATATATTTTTGCTTGCTATCTACATTTTATTTGTTTTTATATCATATTCCACTTGCCATGTTTAAATATGCAGTGTTTGAGTTTTAATTATATCCAATTATTTTATTTCTTTAGTGATTTTTTTTTTACTTATTCATTACTTAAGAATCTGCTGTTTAATTTCTACCTATTGGCAAATTTCCCAGGTTTCCTATAAAACTCTGACTTCATAATATTATGATCAGAAGAGACATTTTTTTGTGTGTGTAACTCCAGTATTTCTATCTGTCATAGCTTATTTTGTGTTATAAGATTTATTCTGGAGAACATTTTATGTTCTTACTTGGTTGTTTATGTATTCTTCTTGTGTCCCCTTGACCCTCAGACTCTATATGAAGCCTGTTTCTCCCTCCCCATTTCTCTTTGCCACCTTTTGTATCATTGTTACCTGTTTTAAAGCTCTTCTCTACCATATTTATAATTGTTACATCTTTTCCATAAGATGACTCCTGATAATGGAGAGTGTCTTTCTTTGTGTCTTGTGTCTGCTTTTAACATGAAACTTGTTTTTTTCTGATATTAATATAGCTATGTCAGCTATTCTTTGATGAGTGTGTGCACAATAAACTTTTTCATCTTTTCCTTTCAATTAACTTGATATTTAATGAATCTAGAATTAATCTCTCACAGGTAGTATAGAATTGAATAATGTTTTAAAATTCATTTTCTCAGCCTCTGCCTTTTGATTGGAGAATTTAACCCATTTACATTAAGATTCATTACTGATAAGACTTAAGTGGCTTTGCTGTGTTTTCCTATCATTTTTGTGCCTTACTTTCTTAATTACATTTTTCTTTTATGTTTGGTTATATTTTGTGCTGAATTATTTTGATTGGGTACTAATTTGATATTATGTATGCAGTTTTCAATATTTCACTTGTGATTATTGTGAAAATTGTATTTAGCATCTTAAAATGACACAGATATAGTTAAAGTTCGATCTGTCTACTAACTTTATATCAGACAACCTGTGTCTATAATGCTTTATTCTATAGCTTACCTTATTCTGTAAAAAATTACACCTTTGTACATTGTCAGCCCAATAATATTGATTATAATTATTTTTATGCTTTTGTCTTTCAGTTCTTACAGAAAATCACAAGTATAGTTACAGAAATACAATATCAGATTTTATCTTCACCTATGCATTTACTTTTACCATATATATATGCATACTTTTAGAAATATCCATACTCTTAAGTCTACTTTATTCTTGTAATTTGTATTTCTGTAAAATAAGAACATGAAGAAACTTTGCACTGATAGCTAGATGTTAGTCACCAGAGCCGACTTACAGTGTAGTGAGGTGCACTCTACAGCTAACCACTGAATGAGATTCTGACACAGAAACCCATATGGAATTAGTTTTGTTTTGTTCTTTTCAGAAGGCCTCACCATACATCTCAGATTGGACTTAAACTCATGGCAATTCTCCTGACTTAGTTTTCTTCTTGCAGCAAATACAGGCAATAGCTACCACTCCTGTTACTATATTGAAGATAACTACAATTTATACTCCTAACTAGTCATATAATGTTCCTTCTGGAAATTTTCCATATGCTTTTTCATATATTGTAGAGAATTCAGGTAGGAAAAGCAGATAAGACTTGAGAGCTCTCCTGTTATGTCTCTGTCTTTAAAGGGGCAAAGGGCTCATGAGGCCTTGGTCTTCTTGAGGGACTATTGACAGCTAGTCATAGCCAACGGAGGGGGGATCACTTTCATCAGTGCTCGGTCAATTACTGAGTGAGGCCAGCACTCAGTTAATAACCTCCAACTTATATCCATGCAGGCAATTCTATTTAAATTCAGTGATGACACACACAAAAGACAGTAAAGACAAAAGGAACTTGTTGGAAAAAGTGTTTTAGCAGAAGAATCAGAAGGATAAGACAGGGTTATGGGAGGTAGGAAGGAGCAAAATCCATTATATACATCAATATGAAACTGTTAAAGAAGCAATAATAATTTTTAATAGTAAAAAATCTAAAACAATAATCCATTTTGGATGAGAACAAAATTATCTGGCAGCTACTATTTAAGGTTAGAACATGATGTGATAGGTTACAAATTTTAAAGTTTTGTTTTATAGAATCAAGTAAACCTATTGGGGAGAAAGAACTCACAGGTAGGGCAGTTGATTAGCCTGGAGATTCAAACAGCTACTGCTTGTCAGCCATTTAAGTGAACTTGTGGCCAAAGAACAAGTTGTGACTACAGAGATTCTTGTTCCTTTGCTGGCTTTGAGTTCATCCCTTATGTGATGTCATTCCATCTGAGGGTTGTCCTTGGCATTTCCTGTGAGATGGACTTAATAACAATGGATTAAGTCTTTGATTATTTGAGTATGTACTAATTTCTTCCATGTCTTAGAAGTCCTGGCAAACGCAGAATTCTTCTCTGTCCTTCCCTCTCTGCCTCCCTTCCTCAATCTCTCCATGTGCATGTGTGTATTTGTGTGTTTGTGCATGTGTGTGTGTGTGTGTGTGTGTGTGTGTTGAGCATTTTGACAGCATCATTCTATCAGATGAGAAGCTCACCATAAATTTTTAAAAAACTTGTTTATTTATAAATAAATTTATTTATTCACTTTACAACCACCATGCAGTTTTTATACCTATTGCTCTGGAGTACAGCTTGAAGTCATGGATAGTGTCATTTTCTACACAAGTGATAAATGGACTGAGAAAGAAGTTAGGGACACAGTACCCTTCACAATAGCCACAAATAATATAAGATAACTTGGTGTGACTCTAACCTAGCAAGACCTGTGTGAAAGCCCTGTATGACAAGACCGTCAAGTCTCTGACAAAAGAAATTGTGGATGATATCAGAAGATGGAAAGATCTTTCGTATTCACGGATAGGTAGGATTAACAGTGAAAATGATCATCTTACCAAAAGTAATTTACAGATTGAATGCAGTCCCCTTCAAAATTCCAACACAAGTTTTTACAGATCATAAAAAAAAAAAGCTCTCAACTTCATATGGAAAAATAAAACAAAACAATCCAAGATAGCTAAGAGAATCCTGAACAAAGAACTTCTGGAAGTACCACAGTAACCTTACCCAAGATTCCTGGATTATAACAAGTTGCTCTCTTCTTGTCTCCAGACAATTTGATATTTTTGTCTGTGAAGGTCTTTTTGAGCTCATACTGACTGAGGATTGCTGGTTTATTTTCTCGGGGTTATGGATTCATGTCTTTCATCAGGAATGTGTTGTTTTCAGCCTTCATCTTGTCAAATCTCTCTTCTTCTCCCTTGTATCTCCCATCTCCTGTAGGATTCCCAGAATGCCTAAGTCTAAGCTAATTTCCTGGAGGACACTAAGATAACTCTGGGTCCTTTTTCCCCATTTTCTTCTGTTTCTCAGCCTGGATGATATAAATTATCCCAATGTAATTCACTGATAATTTATTCAGAAGACCCAAATCATCTACTGCTGAGGCCCTTTAATGAATTCTTAATTTTCACCATTAATAAAGAAGCCCCTTCTCACTGCCCTCTACCAGATCTTAGAAGGTATAATGGCTAAGCTCTCATCTTTGATCTCACTCACTTGAAAGTGGTTAGGTTGTCTCTCAGTGACCCTAGGCAATTTCTGATGCATTTCTGGACCAAGTTTCTCACTACACAAAATAGAGATGGCAGTCCTGTGTGTAGCTCCCAGTCTAGTTAGAATAGATACACAAATTCATTTCCCAACACACCAGTCTTTTATTTTTTTCCCCAAGAAAAAGGCATTAGGTTCCTGCAGGAGAGGTATGGATATACTCTTAGGCCTTGAAGCCTTCACATGGACTTGAAATCACCTTTGTTTTGATTTAGTGTTCATGTATTTGCTGTAACCCCTTGTCGTTTTCCAATGTTGTAGTAGAGTTGGTTCTGATAGTGTTTCTTGCATGTCTTTTGTGGGGGATGGTGAGAGCTTGAAGCTTTTTACTGTGTCATTTTTTCTGATCTTATCCCCATTCTAAAACTTTACCCTCTTGAACCTCCAAGAGAAGTTTACAAGAATCCCAAAACTGCCAGGGACCTTTAAGAGCACATATAGATAGAAAGGATGTAGAGGTAGGTGTAAATGTAGATAGAGATAAAGATAGATAGAGAGATAGAGAGAGGGAGAGAAAGATAGAGATATATAGTAAGAGGTAGATACAGAAGGAAAGAGAGAGATATAAAGATAGAGCTTATATATATTTAGAGAGAGGGAGAGAGGAAGGGAGAGAGAGAGAAAAGAGAGGGGAGAGAATCTTGCAGTTTACAATCTTACCTAGAGAATTAGGGACTCTATGGAGTTTCACTGAAAACCTCAGAATGTTTTAGGCTCTTTATAATCCATCTTTCCCAGCTTTACTCATAAATACCTTGGCTGTGGTTTTGAAGGCTTATTAAATGGCAGGCTTCCATTTGACTCAAGATTTTGTGACTATAAGTCTCAGGAAGGTATTGCTTCACATCAAGTACTTAGTAGAGCTACAAAAAGTATTCGTTCCTAAATCAAAGCCAGTCCATATCAAACAGTCTAGCTCAGTAGCTGGAATGAGATACATATATACATTTTGGGGCTTGCTCAACATTCATGTAATATGTAGGGAAAGGCAAATGAAGGGGATTTCTGTGAGAATTCTCATTGCTTTTCTCTCATGCCGAGAAATCCAATGCTAGCAAAATGACCCTGGTATCTCACTACAACTTGTGTAGATTGAAAGCTTGAAAGGGCAACTGGTCAACTGTCAATTGTTACTGTAGAATGCCTCTTGAGAGACTCACTTCCCTTTAACACTCATCCCAGTAATTAGAAAATTATATTTTTATCATCACACACAGTTCTCTCTCCCCTAAGAAGAGAGCAGTAAAATACTTTCCCCCCTTCTTGCTTCATTTTAAGTACCACTTATTCATGACTACCAGCTATGAATACAGAAGAATATTGTATGGTGGTAGCGAAATGCTTTTCTATTTTTCCATGTATTTTTAATAAAGAAGAGGAACTTGTATAATTCTTGAATAAGACATTGGTGACCAGGGAAGACATGCATTGTCTTTCATGTGTGGACCTGACAGGAAGCTCTGGTGTTGGAGCCTTTTCTCTGTAAACAAATAGCAGCATGCTGAATGAACTATACCTCTTGAAGCGGATGTTCTGCTCTGCTCTAGTTAGCTGCTCAGGGCCACAAAACTGTCTGCCATAGTAATTGAGTAATTTATAATTTTGCATAATTTTACAATGAATTAAATATTTTTGGTCCATGTACGTGTTTATTAATACTACTAACATATAATTGAGTATGTACTATATATGGTATGTTTCACTATTTTACACAATTACTATAACTGGTTGTACAAAATTTAGAAAGGGATGATACCTTCACTCAGGTAGGAGCAGTGACTTACATTCCAAGTGACATTGTGTCAAAGTGGAGAACAGTCATCTTGGAGTTGTGTTGCTGACTGGTGTACTGACTGACATGGCTGTGGTGCCTCCCGCTGGCTTTTTCATGTGGAATGACAATTACATTTATGCTGATACTTGATGCTCACAGAGCATAAAGACAAAGGACAACAGTGATCTTAAGTTCACAAAGGAAGCCTACAACTACAGAAAAAGTAAACAAACAAAAACCCAGCCAATTAAAAGGAGGATTGGTAAAAATTTAGAAGTATTGAATTGAATTGTAAAGAATTTCAATGTCATTGTAAATAAATCCAGTGGGTGATGGAAAGATGGAATGGAAGAAATGATTCCTTCTTTGAGAACAGGGCTTCATAACTCAGCTTAATGTGACTTCTAAGAATTCTCTAATTCTCTTCTGAAATGTCTGCCTGGATTTTGTCTCACTCTTTTCTATGACCCTCTGTCCTTTATATTAGATATATGATATTTATATGCCATTTATTCCTGGGAGAAAAAGAGTTATATACTAGTGATTATGGGAACTGGCAATTAGTGGGTTATTAGTAAATGGAGAATATATTAAAAAGCTATTTGAAAAGAATCGATAAGGTGAAATTTTTTTAAAAATATATCTTCAGAATAAAAAAAGTAGTGTTTATTGAAAAGTGCATCTTGAATTGGAAGCAGCAAGTCAGATATTTGGCTATTCTTAATCTGCTGTGTAATCCTAACAAAACCACTTAAATACTTCAGCTACTGGCAGCTCAGTTTCCTAACTAAAATAATCGACATTTCCAACTGACTGTGTAACTCAGTAGAAATGTCATAGGAGCAGATTCTGTGTCCTTGCATCGATCCAGGGACTTGACCTGGCTAGCAATGACCAGGGATGGAAGAAATGTCAGAGCCACTCACCAAAAACCTGAGACATCTCTGATGAAAAAGCCACAGAACTATAGAAGTTCAGCATCTTTATCATAGAGGCTTGAACAGAGACACAGAGTTATTGCCTACATGTGAACAAGGAAGTAGGGTACACATCAAGGCGACAGGTTTAGCTAATGTCAGTAAGGGCAGTCTCTGTGGGGAGTAATCTTTAGGCCAGGGGAGAAAGCCACAGTGACCATTTTCTGCACATACCATAAGTACCCACACTAAGACCCTGAGGATAGCTTTACATTTACATGGAGCTGAAGCTGAGGTCTCTGGCATGGCTGTGCTCCTATGCATAACGCACATTCAGATGTGACTGAAAACTTTGTCCACTCTCTCAGGCAGAAATATAACAATTATATGATGAGTTTGTGTTTTTAATATAGGCATAGTGTGCACTTAAAAATTTAAAAATGTAGTTTTTTGAGATACTCTTATGGTAGCTCATAATCAAATCTACACTCTGTTTTCAAACTATTTAGGAAAAGTGTTCTCTAAACAATTTAAAATTAAACAACATCTAAACTGAACAGAAATCAATCTCTGTTTAAAACAAGTTTACAAAATACAGATTTCATTCAAAGGATGATTATTCTAATTCATTTGATAATTTAACCTTTTCTTTCAAAACCTACATCTGAAAACAGTGTTCTCTCTGCCCACGTCTGTTTGTTATTTCTGCTCAACCATTCCTGAGTGGTAGTGGGAAGGAACACTCCCGACTAACCCTCCCTGATTTCTCCAGGAAGCAGAGCTCAAGAACCTAAGTGCTGTTTTGCAAACAATAACTTTGAAAAGTATTCACAGACATTTGCTACTTTGAGAAATATGAAAAGAAATATTCACATGACTTGGGAAGAAAATATCTGTCTTCTTGATCATAAATTAAGGCAAAAGGCAGTATCTAATGTTTAGATTGTTTTCTTTACTTTTCTTTTTCTTTCCTGATAAAGACCGGGCTGAGAATTTTGTTGTTATTGTTATTTTTGTTTTGTTTTGCTTTCTGGTTTTAGGTAGAGGGTTAAGTCCAAAATTAGGCTCCTCCCATAATTGTGATCTCACATGGGCCCAATTTATCATAGCTCTTCTTTCAGCTGAGCAGGTACGATTTGGGCTTTGTCTCATTCCCAATCAATGGTAGAATCCACATGTGTTTAGAATAACTGAAATCACTTCACATTCTGTTAATAAATATTAGAACATAATGCTTACTATTACTTATTACATTAATTAATAACCAAATAGCTACAAGTTAGAAATTTAACTGTATAAGACTTTGATTTCAAAGCATACTCAAAGGATTCCAAAGGAAAGCATACTTCTAAGTCACTTATATGGAAACAATGATGGGCATGGGGGAAAATTTCTTGAACAGAACACCAATGGCTTATGCTCAAAGATCAAGAATCAACAAATGGGACCTCATAAAATTGCAAAACTTCTGTAAGGCAAAGGCACTGTCAATAGGACAAAATCGTATCCAAGAGATTGAGAAAAGATCATTACCAATCCTGCATCCAATAGAATGTTAATATCCAATATATACAAAGAACTCAAGAAATTAGACTCCAGAGAATCAAATAACCCTATTAAAATGGGGCACAGAGCTAAACAGAGAATTCTTAACTGAGGAAACTCAAATGGCAGAGAAGCACCTAAAGAAATGTTCATCATCCTTAGTCATCAGGGAAATACAAATCAAAATAACCCTGAGATTTCACCTCAAACTAGTCAGAATGGCTAAGATCAAAAACTAAGGTGACAGCAGATGCTGGCAAGGATATGGAGAAAAAGGAACACTCCTTCATTGCTGGTGGGATTGCAAGCTGATACAACCACTCTGGAAATCAGTCTGGCAGTTCCTCAGAAAATTGGAGATAGTACTACCTGAGGACCCCTCTATACCACTCCTGGGCATATACCCAGAAGATGCTCCAACATGTAATAAAGACACATGCTCTACTATGTTCATAGCAGCCATATTTATAGTAGCCAGAAACTGGAAACAACCCAGATGTCCCTCAACAGAAGAATGGATACAGAAATTGTGGCACATTTACACAATGGAATACTACTCAGCTATTAAAAACAATAACTTCATGAAATTTGCAGGGAAAATGGATGAAAATTGAAAATATAATGCTGAATGAGGTAACCCAGTCACGAAAGAACACACTTGGTATAAATTCACTGATAAGTGGATATTAGCCCAAAAGCTTGGAATATCCAACATACAATTCACAGACCACATGAACCTCAAGAAGGAAGACCAAAGTGTAGATGTTTCGGTCCTTCTTAGAAGGGAGAACAAAATACCCATGGGAGGAGATACAGAGACAAAGTGTGGAGCAGATACTCAAGGCAAGGCCATCCAGAAAGTGCCCCACCTGGGAATCCATTCTATATACAGTTGCCAAACCAAGACACTATTATGGATGCCGGGAAGTGCTTGCTGACAGAAGCCTGATATAGCTGTCCCCTGAGAGGCTCTGCTACCACCTGACAAATACAGAGGTGAATGCTCATAGCCAACCATTGGACTGAGTGTGCGGTGGAGTTGAAGAAGGGACTGAAGGAGCTGAGGGGGTTTGCAACCCCATGGGGGGAGTAACAGTGTCAACTGGCCAGACTCCTTGGATCTCCTGGGAACTGGACCACCAACCAAAGAGGGACCCATGGCTCAGGGGGCATATGTTGCTGAGGATGACTTTGTTGGACATCAGTGGGAGGAGTGGCCCTTGGGCCTGAGGGGTTTAGATGCTTAGTGTAGGGGAATGCCTGGGTGGAAAAGCAGGAGTCAGTGGGTGGGTAGAAGAGCACCCTCATAGAGGCATGGGGAGGGAGGGATGGGGTAGAGTGTTTCCAGAGGAGAGACCTGGAAAGTGGATAACATTTGAAATGTAAATAAAGGGGAAACAAAGAAAAGATGAAAATGAAGAATAAAATTTAGAAGAGAAGAGGAAGAAGAAAATATCATTAGCAACAATTTTCTAGTTCTTAGATTAGTGTATTTGGCTGTTTTGAAATTTCATAAAAAGTGAAAAAAATTTTATTATTTAAAAAATTAGTAAAACAAAGAAAATATTGTTTATGGCACTATAGCATAGAATTAATTTAAAATTGCATCACAGTGTTTAGATATTCCATTGCAGGTCATGGACATGGGGCAGGTTCTTGCATGTTTGGGTGCTTCTGTGTGACATTGTGTCATCTGAGAGGTGCCATTTCTTTCTATGACCTTGATCGAGGTAGACTAAGCAGCTAAAACATGCCCATGCGTGCAGTCATGCAATCACCACCACATCAAAGCATGGCACACTCTGGTGAGTGCTCCAACTGCTGTCTAGTTCTGCAGTCAGTTCCCCTGCACCACTCACCATGTCCAGACAGACACAGAGGAGCTGTGCCGGGTCTCCACAGATCAGTAACAAGACTGTCTTGTCATAAGCCTAACTTCATGGTTTCGGCTTCATAGCTAGGGGAACTATGTGTGACTGGGATGTGGAAGAAGGCAAAAGTCAACCACTAGACTTAAGGATTTCTTGAGGTCTGATACTTACCAGATTTTGTGGAAGAATGGTTAATCATAAGTTAGAGGCTGTTGTCTTACTGTCAGAACACAGTTAACCAATGGCAAGTTTTGTCTCAGAATCCAGAAATACTCTGGGAGGGATTTGGGGTTTGAAGCAGCTTTAATGAATTAAAATTTCCACATTTCTTTTTAGAAACAGGGTCTTAGTGTGTGTCCCAGGGTGATGCATATGTAGTCTAGACTTGCTGCTCTCTTGTCTCAGTTCTTATGTACTGGAAATGTAGATGCCATACCTAATTTCTAAGTTCAATTCTTTACATGAACTTGGTCCTATACACTTAGACATTACTAAAATCGATTAGGCTTTAGTTATAATATAAATTATACAATATATAGTTTACATATAATATATTATATATAGGATATATACACATGCATATATCATATACTTTATATATTATATATGTTATATAATAGTAATGTATGTATTGTATATGCTATCATATTTACTATATTTTATATATACACACATACTATATAATATATATGCATGTATATATGTATATATTTCACCTGTTCACCCCTCAGAATGAAGTGGGTAGTTACCCTCTGACTACTGAATATATAGAACAACAACTCTTATTTTTATGTAATTATTAATGCAGTCTTTTGCTCTATTCAACACTGGGCATGCTCAAGAGGCTGGGCCAAGATGAAGCATCATCATTTGGCTTTACTCCAAAATCTCTGCTCAGTGGACATCTGACTTCATATGGCTTGGTATCAAGCACTGCTGGTAGTCTGTTGAAGGAAGGATAAAACACACTCACCTGGGGAGCAATCTCACTTGGAGCAAAGCTCAGAACCAGATATTCCATCTCTTATTCTTAATATAGCTGTCCTTTGGATAGCCAACTGACATCTTTTGTTTTGCTTTTCCAATTAAATTGCAAGTGTTCCTAGATTTAAAAAAATGGCACCGTGTAAAACTTTCACCTTTCAGAGTGTCCTGAGTAATAGACCAGTAGGCTTGGGCCAATGGCCTCCTCAATGTTAGCTCCATGACCTTCACGCATGCACTCAGATTTTGTTAAATTAAGTTAATTTTTTTAAAGTAAAGTTGGCACTCTTCTGATTTATTTCAGGGATAGTTATCTTTCCAGCTTACAGATATCCATTTTTTCTTTGTGATATTTAGTGGGAAAATTCACTTTAACCTCTCAGTGGCTGTATTTCTACTCTTTCCTCTATTGTAAATTAATGAATTCATCTTTTAAGTTCTTGTTGAGAAATTTGGGGGAATATAATTTACTTAAAGCAATAAGTTATATACTCCCTTCTCCATTTTTTTTTGATAGGCAACAACTACAACATATGCAGATTCCTAAGAGAGGAAATAAGATGTGGAAAAGGTGGCTTTCTTCAAAGGCACCAGGAGCATTAGTGTCATGTCTGAAGCACCCATTTGTGTCAACGGTACAGACCTTTCAATGTAAAATTGTGCTGTGTTACCTTTCAGAGGATGAAATGCTAATATGAGATTTACAGTGTTTGAATGGGAGGGCTGCATTTTGCATGGAATTTTGTTTAATTTCCCAGTGAAAAAAGGCATTTGAAACACAACTGCCTACAGCCAACTGTCAACAAAAATCAACTGTAATAGCACAGAGCCTGTCACCGATGTGTGTGGCGATGTGGTAATCTTCTCAATTTAGCCGGATATTTCTTCTCTTCATAGAATAGCTGAAAGTCTTGCTAGGCATTTATGAATATCAGAGGTGTTATTAGGCTGATAATGGGACCAGATTAAGGTAGTATACACTGGTTCAATGTGTCAGTTAAAGAGACATATAATGAGGCAGTCCATGGTCCTTGGTAGAAGGACTCTGTCTTTCAGGTTTGCTCTAGATTTGAATGATAACATGCTGAGTTCCATCTGCTGTGGCTTTCTGGGGGGAAATGAAGCTGTTATGCTACCCCCCTAAAATCTGTTTTTGTTTATTAAGATAATAAAATGAAAAAAATCTCTGAAAATGGAAGTCAGGAGGGCAGGCTTGTGCACATGTCCCAGGCAAGGCTGACTGAGTGCCACTTCTTTATGGAGAGCCAGGGTTGAGGAGGGCTGGGGAATCTCCTCCTCTCAAGCCATCGAGGTCCAAGGGCTAGACAAGAGTCTCCTTTCAGAGTTTGTCTTTTATGACAGTGCCTTGAATTCTAAATAACAACTAACAAATACAAGGTAAAAAAATAATGCTACTGTAGCCTTAGTGAAACATCCCTCTGTCCCTCCCTCCTTCCCCCTCCCTCCCTTCTCCCTTCCTTCCTCCCTCCCTCCCTCTGTCCCTCCCTTTCTTCCTTCCTTCCTTCCTTCCTTCCTTCCTTCCTTCCTTCCTTCCTTCCTTCCTTCCGACTATCCTTTATTATTCAAGCTAGACTTAAATTCTCGATCTTATTTCTTGATGCCCAAGGGCTAAAGTTATAGGCTTGTATACAGCCATACTCAGCAGTGAATCTTCTTATATAAAATGGATCTAGAGTCAAATGACACTTTTCAGTTTTTAAATTAAAAACTAAATTGTTTTCTGTTGTCAATTCAAACAAACAAACAAATAACTACCCCCGAAACAT
Organism: Montemys delectorum; assembly: GCA_019843815.1. NCBI lineage: Eukaryota > Metazoa > Chordata > Mammalia > Rodentia > Muridae > Montemys > Montemys delectorum. The sequence continues at coordinate 27,042 of JADRCD010203955.1, forward strand.
TTAATGTTAGCCATATTCAAATTCTGGCCTGATCATTTTATTAGTTTTACCACAGCTAAGCTCCCTGCTATTATATACATAGGATATGTGCTTGGTATATAATAAATATCAATTATCTATATAATTATAACTAATAATCAGTATAGTCACTAATGTATTGTATTGTAGTACTCACCACAAAAATGGAAGAAGAAACACATACTAGCAGTTAGGTATCATAACTTGCAGAAAGTGTATTCATTCATATTTCTTCATTACTGTTTTGTGTCTATGGGAAAGAAGATTGAATCACATTATTTGTGTAAATTAGATATGTTCAAGGACACTGATTGTATCATGGCTGAAGTGCAGGATGTCAACACAAAGTCCTTGTGTAGCTCCTGCCTTATAGCCATCCTCCCAGATGCTTGCCTTGTCATGATGAAGGGTCTCTCACAGAGGGAAGTGGCCAGTGATATTTTAATTTTTTTTCTTGCTGCACAGCAAAGAATATAGTTAAGCCAATCCAATACCATCATCCATAGTTATGCACTTGAGTTTTGACACATAACTTGATTACCCATTGATGCAGAAATGAAAAGTACACAAGGAGAAAGAGAGAGGTCCCTTAGTCTCCACAGTTATGCACTCACTGAAACTATGAAGAGCCAATGGAACAGAGCAAAGGTGGTGATGTCGTTGGGGGATGGGAGGGGACAGCTCTCCATGGCTGCTGGTCTTTGTGTTACCTCAACTCCATTGACTAGCTCTGCAATCTCTTCAGATGTCCAAAGGCTTTAACCCTCTATGAGAAATTTCTCTTGACTTTCTACTAGTAAGAGTAGGATTATTGCTTGCATACAATTAGAAAACTTATGAGCCCAAGGTGTCATGACAGAGTGGCAGTTTCTAACCACTGCCTGTGATAGATTTAAAAACAATACAGAAAAGTGAGTGGGGGAGAGCTAATCAGCCATAACTAGGGTCTTGGGGTGAGGGATGGTAGGAAGAAGGGCAGTGACATTTATTTCTTTAGTTTTTAATGAACATGTGACAAAGTCTTTGCATACATGGTGATTACTTCTTTTTGGGATAGATGGTCAGCAAGGAATATAAACATATATTGAAATTTATAAACAGATGTGTGAGTTTTATAATGTGGAACATCTACGAGAGAAGAGTTAGGAGAAAAGATGGTAGATCTGTTGGAAGTTTGCTGAAGGATTTTTCAGCACTAAATGATTTTGTGTATTGCTTGCTTATGTTTACTGAGGAAAAGCTCTCATATGTTTTGATTAATTCCCTCTGTGGGATGATGGTCCCTGGCTGTATTTAGATAGAGAGAGGGGCTAGAGTACACTCCTGTCTTTTATCTTAAAAGAAGAGACCAAAACCAAACCAAACCAAAACAACAACAGATTTTGATTTTTCTTTGTTTTTATTGGTCTTTTTCTATGTGGAATGGAGTTTGATGGTAACAAATGAAACAAGAGTGAAAGGAGACCACTTTCCATTTGGCAACAGGTAAGATTACATTCTCCTCCCATTTAAAGAACAAAGCCACCCACCACTCACCCAGCAATCAGCAGCATTTATTTATGAAGTGACTCTCTGAGTCCCTGCTTCTCTGTAGGTCTGGGTGAGAGTGGTTCTTTTGGACCAGAGGGTGCTCTAATCTATTGCCCATTTTTTTCTAATATCAAATTCTAGCCTAAATACAGACTTTTAATGAGCAGCTAATATGGAAATAGTTAGTTTAAAAGAGAAATTAACTATCATTACTGACTTGTTTTTTTTTCTTTTTTAGAAATGATTTGGTATTCTATTAAAAGTTTTCCAACTAATTTGATGAAAACATACACACACACATACAAATATAAACACACACACACACACACACACACTTTGGAGAAATAACTGTATTTTTTGTTGTTATTTTCATCATCCCTTCTTGTTAAAACTGCATAGTTAATTTCCAGAGGTAGGCATCCCATTGAGTCCTATGGATAAAAAGATGTAAGATTGCTGTTTGATGTCTTCAAGATCATTGGATACCCAGAATAAACCCCCTACAGGGTACCAGGCTCATAACTGTAAAAGCAATGAGGAATCTAGAGCATTTGAGAGGCGATGTGCCACACATGGGACTGCAGTTACCAAGCAGCAGAATTTATTGAGCATGGAAAATTCTGTCACTAAATAGATGAACAGTCTCCTGACTCCTTCCTAGGAGACAAGTGGCTCAGCAGGAGTTCTCTTTTCTTCAAGGATTCTACTTGGGAAAAAGAAAACTTAGGTAGATATAGGTGCACTGATAAGTAAGCCTGTGGATGAAGAGGTAGGGCCAAAAGTTGCATGGGCCACTGCTTTAGAAGTCAAGTGCTGACTGATTAGACTGTTTCTTTAGGGGCCCTGATCTTGACATCATTTGATGATGGTACTTTAGTTTCTTTTCTTTCCTGTGAAAATGTGATGATAAATGTGCAATCACCGCTATCTCCCTTGTCCATTCAGATGTCACACTATGAAATAATTGTAGACAAGCTGTAGCTTCTCACATTCTGATTCATTCCAATGAAAATGCATGCATGCACTTCTCTTTATAATTAAGCTTGAAGAAAGAGTGAGATCAGTAGGCATCATTTTCTTTCTGCTTATTTATTAATTTATTTTTGCAATATTGGGTGTTGAGCTGGCATATGCTAGGCAAACACTCTGCTGCTGAATTGTGTCTCAGGCTATATTTTTAATGAGACCACATTTTTCGATATTCATCATACAGTTAGTTACCCACCAGATGCTGATCTGGAATCTCCTTGGCAGCAGAAGTCAGAAGGGAATAGGACACCAAATAAGGCTATGCCAGGTCTTTGCCTACACACGATTCCATTTCTGGGAGGAAGACACATCCCCACATAAATAAGCTAGGGAATCACGCACTGTGCTGATAGCCAAAGAGTGGATACAGTTAGACTTTCTTTGTTTGTTCTTTTGTTTCTCTGGGCCATCCCCTTCTCAAGTCACATCTCCAATGTGGCTCCCTTATCCTTAACATAAACAATGGACACCTTAACTTTTTTGTTTTACATATACAACAATGTAATTTTAAGTTCTTCCCCCTTTCCTAAGAAATTCTTTTCCTCAAATCTGTCATATATATTTTATATTATACATCATACATCACATTATCAAATATCAAGCATTATACATCATATATTAGACTTCATACATCATACATCACATATTATATATTGCATATCACTTATAACATATAACATATTGCATATTATATATTATATAATAGAATATCATATAATTCAATGTATATTACATTACACATTACATACTACACATTACATATTATATTTAGTACTATATCAGATAATATGTAATATTGCATATTGCACATATATCAAATAATATGTAATATTACATATTACACAATATATATTCTGCACTACATATTACATATTGTGTGTGTGTGTGTGTGTGTGTGTGTGTGTGCTTTAGAGCTCTCAGTGAGTCTAGTACCAAATAATTTTCCTAGCAAATGCAAATTCTACTTTATATAATCTAGAAGACAAAAAGAACAAGGAGCTGGACTGTAAATATTTGTGTATATGCCTGTATTCTTTATAAAATTCCAGCTCCTTGAAGCAAACATTAATCTGGATCTTTTGTCTCCCATGATAGCTAACTCCCTGTCAAGCACATAGTAGAAACTAACGAAACTAAATTTAATTATAGAAATCTGCCATTTCTTGCCAAAGGTATTAGCTAATGCATGCTTGAAGAAAATTAACTAACAATTAGGATTTTAAAAGTCAGTATTCTCGTGAATTTTGGCTAGGAAGGCATATTTCCTTACTGATGAACATAAGGCTTTTCAGACCAATGAATCTGCTATCCTGCAATCTCTTGCCAGCAAGGGCTGGTGGGTGTGAGGAAAGAGTGTGAGCTGTGTGCAGGTGTCAGCAAGTGCTTGGCACTTGAGAGTCTCTTGCCACAACTTAAGGCTCAGGAAGGAGAAGAGAGATGAAGCAAGAGTTGCAGAGGCTATTCCACTTTGCCTTCAACTTCCTGAGCTGTCTAGTCTGTCCTCTCCTCCTGAACGATTTCAAGTTTCTTGTCCATCACTCACTTGAGAATTTGGTTCAAATTATATCCTTGTTAAACCATACTGTGTGGAAAGTTTACATCTAGAGGAAAGGGTAGGAAGATGGTTGAAGTAAGCATTATCCCATTTGAAAGCTGCAATTTAACTCATTGGCAGAAGACGGTTGGGATGTTCCCTCTGCCCTGGATTTTTCTCTTGCTTGTTCATAGGTAAGTATGTACACACATGCATTCATGCACATGTTAGTGTTTTCATAGGTGAGGTGACTCTAAAGATTGCTTCATACCTCCTAATTTGGTGGTGTGACTAGATATAGCTGCAAAATATATCAGACTTTTGGGGGGCAGTGGCTAACAAGGCAACTGGCATGGGAAAGAAGCATGATTGTCCTACATATCTTGAGTTTTATGTACCTAAATCTATTTATGAGTTAAATTATTGAGAAATGGACAACAGGAAATGCCAGTTCTCTAAGCTATTCACCTGTTTGTGTATTCAATAAATGATGACAAAATATGTAACGTGCTAAGGGACTAGGAAGATCATAGAAAATGGAAGGAGAATAGAGACAAAGCCTGTATATGATGGAGATTTTAATCAAATTACCAATACATACTTGTATCTATGACAAAGGCTAAATATTTAATATCATGAGAGAGTGTAGCAGAGAGACTCATCTGTTCAGGGAGGCATCCTTTTCATTGCCTGGTTTTGCTCATACAATGCTTTTTAGACGGCTTGTATAGCAAACGTATATGTTCCCTCCATCTTGTCTTTTCTGTCCAGGTCAGTCTGTATACATAATTTAAACTGACTGGATCAAACACCTCACTTTTTCTTTTCCCCTCATGTTTTGTATGTATGTATGTATGTATGTATGTATGTATGTATGTATGTACTTCACACCATCAGAAGTATTTTAATGGAGCCATGTTTACTCAGCATCTTGAGATGCTCAGAACTGCATCATAAATGCAATTTCTCCAGTCACTCAGCAGACACTGGAGGATGTTGTCAATGAGCTGGAAAACAGGGCTGAATGATGGATCAGTAAACTTGGCTTTTATGTTGCGTGGTCCAATTTTGAACTGTATTATATTAAAATAGAGTGCACTGGAGGTGGAATGATGTGTGGTAAGAACAAGAACTCAACAAGCCCTGCCAGTCATCCACAGGAGGCTTCGCACAAATAGTAGATCTTCTCTGAGCCTCAGTGACTGCATCTGTAATATGGGAATTATAGTTGCTACTATTCTGCAGCTTTCTCTAAAGGGATTGCTAAGGCCAAGAGAGCAGTTGAAGGCTCAGATGGTGCCTTGATTTAGTAAAAGGCTCAGTAAATATTTGTTATTTTCCTTCATTTTTGTAATTCTGCTTAGCTGTGTGTCAGGGGCCCATACTTGCACTTCTACCAGGCTTACACTTTCTAAACAGGTATACTTTACTGTGGAAGGCTGATTAAAGGGAAAATTCAGGAAGAAATCCTATTCAGATGTGGGAAAGTGAGATGCCGTCCCTTCGTTCATAAGACAATTCTACAGAAGAGGGGAGGAAAGATGAATGTGTATTAAAATGATTCAAACCATGAGCAGGCACTGCGACTTAGACACAGATGAGTTAATTGTTTTGCCTTAAACATATTTCCTGAAGAACAGAAGCAGCGTAACCGCACACATTGTTATGTATTTTAGACAAATAGCACTCTGAATCAAATTATGCTTCATGCATAAAATATTAAAATAAGACATTTATAACAAATCTTTCTAACTTAGTGCCTAGCTCCAAAACAGATTTATATATGGATAAGCGATAGGTGTGATAAATGCAGTACAGATACCATAATTTAAATTGCAAATCAAAAGGGCATCATGGTAAGAAAAAGAATGCCATCCTGAAGTACTGAAGAGAAAGACCCAGCTCTGCAGTGTTTTCAAGGATACTGCCTGTTTGCATTCCATGTTGTGCCTGGGTGCCACATCTGAGAATTCTAGTATCTGTTTAGTTTCTAAAAAATCTCAGTTTAAATTACTCATTGAAATTTCTATACATTATTCCTTTAGTTGATTGCTAAAATTTTGCTAATGCATACTTCCCGGAGTCTTCAAAGTCACTTGTTTGATGGAGTTCAGGAAAACATCTCTACTTTCCAGTTTACATAAGAGAAGTGGAATGTCTTCCCTGTGCATGAATGGGATGCTCCACAGCAAGCCTATGAGGTGGATTCCCGCTCTTTTGAGGCTTTTGAGGCATGTGGTGAATGTTGCAATGGTTTGTCTCCAGAAACAATTCCCAATAAAGGTTATTAAGCTTGTTTGATTTATTTTGAAAACCTTTAGTGCTTCCAAGTAGAACAGTATGCAGGGCCGAACACTTTAGGGCTCCTCAGCCTGTTAGCACTGTAAGAGTCCCAGAATGATGGGAGCCCTTGGGCATCTCCTGCATGAAGCTGTGGTTTGGGATTCATAAGATGCACTTATCTTAGGGAAGAAGATTCTGCATGCTCACCATCACTGGACATGGAAACAGGCAGCTAAGACATTCCAGGCAGGCCCTCTGAGGACCCAAGGGCTGTGGGAGGAAAGGAGAGAGCCAGGCAAATGTTAAAGCAGTATTTTCCAGCGCTGACAGCTTAAGACAAGTCTTTTAGCCCCATTTTCGCTTATAGCCAGTGAACTGAGACTGTTGTCCTTAGCAGGCAATAGAGCTGTTTTACTGAGAACCTGTCTCCTATACCTCATCTGTGCTCTGGAGAGATTCCCCTTCCTGTCAAGGATCCCAATATGAGGGGTTTTTTTTCCCCACAGAGGATATGTGATATTAAGTTTTTAATGTGTACATTTCTCATACAACTATGTCCTCTGTCTTCCTCTTTCCTATTCTAATTATTCCAGCTGTTCACAAAACTCTTTAGTATTTGTTGGATTAAAAGCAAAGTTATAAAGGCAGGGCTGGAGAGGTAGCTCAGTGGTTAGGGAACCTTCTGATTTTCCAGAGAACCTGAGTTTGATTTCCAGCACCCACATGATAACTCACAGCCATTTGTGACTCCAGTTTCAGGAGATCTGATGCCCTCTTGTGGCTTCCACAGGAAACCTGAAAAACATCCAGATAAAACTCCTATGCATATTAAGAAATAATAATTTTAAAATTGTTTTTACAGCAATAAGGGAAAAAATAAATGCCTTGTATTCCAGAGCCTGGGTGTCAACTTTCAATCATAGTGTATGCCAGTGAATCATTGTCATTCTGGAAGAGAAAATTAAGGCCTAGATATATCCCAATGATAAGTTTTACACAACACAACACACACACACACACAAACACACAAACCTGATATTTACTTCCATTTAATTCAGTAATCATAAATAATAATTAGGAAGAAATTAAATACAAGCAAATTCTGCACTATTAGAATTTTGTTGGAACCAAAGTGTGTCAGGATGGATTATTAAGGCTTCATTTCATGAAGAAACAAGCACAATGTTAAAACAAAAATGTCGTGTTAGATCTATACCACCCAGAACTTCCATCAGTCATGTTAGATAAAATAGATATACTATTAAATTAAATTACCAAGTGTAATGGTTAACGTTCTCAACTTGAAGAGATCTAGAATCACTGGAATGTTAGTAAGACATGCCTGTAAGGGATTATCTCCAGGTAGGAAGAACTCCCTTCAAGGGAGGACCACCCTGCCATGGGTTGATGTAACCCTTCCTTGGGTTGCTTTTGTAAGGACATTTTTATCTCAGAAATGGAAAAGTGGTATAATGTGGTGTTTTTCACTTCTTTAAAACGTGGCTTCTTGAAAAATCAATGTGTGGGATGTGTGTGTGTGTGTGTGTGTGTGTGTGTGTGTGTGTGTGTGTGACCTTATGAATCCTACTGATGGAGGTGACCAGATTTGATGCAAAGTAATGCAGAAATGATTTTGACATTTGGCCACTGGCAATGTTTTCCATGGCATACCCAGAATTCACTATAAATGCCTGAAGTGACCCCTTGCTGAGAACCCCTTGCTTATACCCAAATGATGAGTAGTCACTGCTTAATGTCCCTTAATGAGCTTGGATTTTTATTTTTAAGATTTCGTAATTTTGTCATTTGTTTTTCCATGGATTATTATTTACGTATGACTCTTTATGAGATACGCGTACCTATTTAATCATCTCTATACCCTAAAAGGGGGGTTGCTTCATTGAATGTGTTTTGGGGTTTTGAAGTCAGGATTGTCTGAGCTCAGTACCAACACTTTGCTATGACGTACAGAACCACCACATCAATCTCTTACCTGGAGTTTTGATATCTGTGAAACACAGCAGTAGGTGAAAGCTTATGAGAGAGTAACAGCTCTTTGTGAGGTGACACAATACTATATTTATATTTCACTTATGGGCAGTGCCCAATGAAACAGATTTCCATCCACTTTTTAAAAGTGCCTTGAGACCAACTTCTAAGGAACCAAGAATATATCACTCATTGGGATTTTTTTTTAATGTGAAGAACGTTATTGCAAGTATTGATACAGGTTTGCAATATCTCTATTCTCAGAGCACCAGTGGAGAGAATTGCCCCACAGCCCTCAGCCTGGTGTCTTTGCACTTGTTCTTCCTCACACTAAAGGATGCCCCTCCTCCCATCCTTCTCATCCTGCAAGGCCTGATGTCACTACTTTGTACCAACTCTTTGTCTACTCTAGATTGCACCCAACTTGATAGATCAGCAATCCAGATCCAACCAACTGGTAAATGTGAACCTGATGCTCCAGATTCTGGAGTTGAATGTCAGGCTTACACATTTGGTTTGCTGGCTGAACCACAATGAAGGCAGTAGCTGTGCTTTTCATCTCCTTCATGACCCCACACATCCCGCTCAAAAGATACTTGTTGATCGATTGATAAACAAAGGCAAGACTAATAGAAAATTCTTTAACGAAGCAGTAATTATTCATAGTAGAAGATGTTTCAACATGAAACATTACAGGTCTCTGTACTGAACAATGAGCATACATGCCATAATTTAAGATTGTCATTGTGCACAATTTCCATCATATTTAACTGTTTAGTTTTAGAGTTAGATTTTTGAAGTAGGTATTTATATATTTTGAATATAAATACATCCAGACATTACAAGTTCTTTATCCCTGTATATATATATATGCAAAAACATTTTGTTTTCTCTGTCAATATAGATAAAGATATAGATAAATAGATACAGACAGAGCAGGGATGTACTTGGTTTCTGTTTGTAGTCTTTCTTCCATAAGGCAGTGGGACATTGATGCTTTCAAGTGAGCTTAGTCACACTGAATGTGGCATTCCTGTCATTAAAAAGAGTCAAATGTTCTTGGCCACATTCACAAAGAAGTCCCCGAATGCTTCCTTTAATTGGCAGGATCCACACGTGGTATCTATTTGCAAATGCACTCAGCATTGAAGGCTGAAGCTGTGTGTGTATCTGTGTATGTTCTCTGTAGGCGATACTCCACCCTGATCAGACAACTGGTACATTGTGCTAGGACACACTGTAGGCAGACAATGCCTCTCATATCCCCCCACCCCATACACATTTTTTTTAAACCCTGAAATATGGTTGATATGGTCCATTGCAAAATGAACCTATATTGGAAATGGCAAAATTGTAATGTAAAATATACTGGGGTCAGTGGGGTGTGCTGTTTTTTGCATATATTTTTTCTCTCCTGACCCATGCCATTCCTCTGCATACTGGAAAAAAAAGCTTCATCTCACACAGAAATGTGATGTCCTTTACTGCCAGAGGCTGTTGCTGTTTTAAATGAGGAAAAAGCACAATGCATGAAGAAGGAAAATTAAAGCATATTCATTTTGGAAATTAGATATGGTGTCAGGAGACTCTCAGAGAATAGCCACATTTGAACGGACCCTGCACTACAAGATAGTTCAATGAACTTCTGACCACTATTTATGCTATGAAAGCTTTTGAAATAGGGGAGGGGGCAAAACACTTCATAGCTGCTTAATAGCTCGGCACATTTTTCTTTCTTCCCATTTCCCCACCAGACATTTGTCTGTTTCTTTGGCATATATAAGATATGCAAACGCCATGTAGTTTATTGGCAGGCCTTTGTGTTAATATTTCTAGGTTGGTACCAAAACACACACCCATTGGGTGAGTGAATGAATCCCTGGGCCACGCCTGTGACCTTTCTTAAGCTCCCCAGCAGCCTGCGTTCTGCCTGTGGCTAGTATGGAATGGCCATCCACAGTCAGAGTTGTGTGAGCCTTAGAAGTGACAGTGACCTTTTTAGGGGTCATTCTACAAATGCAAAGAGAATACCTTCTGCAATTCTCAAGGATTCTTTATGCAAAATTGAGCAGGGATGGGGAGATGATGGGAAAGGCACTTTGCCTAATTTCTCCCTTTCTATTATTTGGAAGAACGGTTCTCAATTTGTGATCATCCCCTTTCTGCTTCACTGCCTGCCTCCCGCAGAGCACATCACACCAGTCAGGTTAAGTGGGATTCAAGGGCCCTCCAGGAAGAAAAGCCCAGAGTTGCGATTCAACACAAGTAAGGCATTGCCTGGGCAGATAAAGAGTTAATCTTGAATACAGGGTTGGGGCAAATAGAGGTAGAAGAAGAAATCCAATTTGAATTGGTGTTAATGAAAGATATGCTTTAATTGTTACATAGACGGGAAGCATAGAGCTAACTATTACAAATTGCAGATTGTGAGCCTATGTTGGCTTTATTATTTATATTACTATTCATGCAATCATATCAAATCTAAGGGGTCACTGTGTTTGATTAATTTATTTTGTGGGAAAATTAAGACTTCACTTCTTAGAGAGGGATCCTTTTATGTTGTTCCTGGTGACTTGTCCACACTGGTACACACTGGGTTCTGCCTCTCTTGATAGCTGGAAGATCCCTGCACTCTTCTTTCTGATCCTTGTTGATTCTCACAGCTTACCCCTCACTCTGCTCCTGGGTTAATTAATGGTCCTCGATTTCACTAAAAGGTAAAGTGATGTTAAGGTTTTATTAGTGGCTGAGGTGGGATAAGGGCAAGGGATTCCAGGGAAAGGCATAATAATGAGATCTCTCAGTGGCATCGAACGTCCATATGTCTGGCGTTGACCTTGCCTGAGTGTCCTTGGTGTGGCAAATAGGCTGACATTTCCCTGTGGAGACTGGGAAACATGAAACCAAACAAGAAAACATAACATTTTCAGCACGCTTGGAGCTTTTGCTACTTTCCTCTGTCTTGAGCTCCAGGTCGGGAGGGAACATCATTTTGCCCACAACCCTCCCCCCACGCAGTATTATTCATTAGGGAAAGATGGTTTATTTTTTTCCCCTTCTTTGGCCTGGAAACTTCTCTCCTCTCACTAGCCAGTAACAACCCTTCTGCTCGTCCGTATGTCAAACCTTCCCAACTGAAGTAATATGATCTCTGACAATTGGACAGAACTGGGCGAGTGTTCTGAGGACCATTCTGGGCTCAGGACAAGAGCTCCTCTGGCAGACTGCTTTTTCCTCGGGCTGGGAAGGTGAGCTCTGTAGTTGACCAGGGCCATTAGCTGAGAGAAATCTGAGAAATGCTTTAATCAAAATCTTGGCCTCTGCAGCTCAGCCTCTCCTATCCCTCACCCATATGCCCATTGCATTTGTTCTCCATCCCCCTGTGTCAGCTGTGTTTCTTTGGCTTTATGAGAGGAGACCCCCAGTGACCCCAGGGGCACTGCCCTGTGTTTTTGATCCATCCTACCTACCCACCTTGATGAACACAAATGAAACAGATTAAGGTGAGCAGGAAAGGAAGAAACTACAGTGGCCATGGAAGCCAAGCTGCGGGCCAAAATGATGCAGCAGTCTTAGGGATGTCAGGTAAGAACTGGACCATTCAAAAGCAGGCATAGGAAGAATAAGAGTATTTTCTAACTTGCCAACTCCTTCATGCAACTTTGGTCTGCTTTGGATGGACCCTTGAACTTAACTGTCTCGTGTATCTTGATCTCTCCTACATTGGCAGTGGAATAGCAGCACAGTTGTCACACCATTTGTGATGATCCACTCTTCTCCAGCCATTGTGGTGGCTAATAGGGACTGGGCATTTGAAATAATGAGAGAAAGAGAAAGAAATGCTGAAACCCAACACTATTAGCCACAATGAGTTCTTTGATTCTTAAGGACCTTTGGAAAACACCAAGGAGACTGGCTTGGGCAGAATTTCAGCTTTGCTTAATTACAAAAGGGCATAATATTGCAGCTATTAATGATTGTACTATTTTAGGAATTTGAAATATGACCCAAGTGTAAACAGCATGCAATGATTATCAAACCTTATATGCAAATCTACTGCGGAAGCAAACATGTTATAGCGTAAGGCAACCTCACTGCATCCTGAAGATGAAGCTCAAGGTGTCCTCTGGGTCACAAGGGCTTTGTAGGTAGCTCTAGTTTATTGATTATTTTTGTGTGGGGGGGCAGGGTCATTAAGAATTGCAAACATCATAGTAGACACTCTTTAGCGTTTCAGACAAGGATTCTGTGACATAGTAGACTAATGGATAGAGGGGAGTTAGGTTCCAGAGTTAGGTTCAAATCCCATGTTTTGCCTGGGGCAGCTCACACAGACCTTGTCTTGCCCATACCAGTGTAAAGAAATAGTCAGGCAAGTTTAGAATTTGTGCCATTGACCCAAGGTTTGAAAGAAGTATTGGGGCAATACTTACTCAACACAAAGACTAGAGCTGTTATTAGTGTGCTAACAATATTCATTGGTGAGCTAGGAGAGGCTTCAAAATGGGCCTGTGCCATTCCACAGTGCCCCTCTATCTTGTGGATAAATAAAACAAGCTTCAGAGAAGCTAAACATTTTGCTGTGTCACATAAACAATGTTAAGTTGGGAGTTCTGTGTGCTATTTTCTTCTCATGTGTCTTTGTAGTTATGGTCTACCTCATCTTCAGCATTCATCAGCTCACAGGCTCTGTTGTCCATAGGAGAGTAGAATTCCTTCTCACTTTCATGTAACATTTTAGCATCTAAGCTTTTTGCTTTCTCTGACCACTAACACTCTCCACTCCTTTTAAAGGTAAATACAAGTTCATCAACATTTCTATTTCAAAGAACTGTTAAAAAAAAAAAAAAAAGACCCATTTCTGGTCTGGGAACTTGTTCCCAACCCATCAAGTACTTACTTTGAAAAAAGTTGGGATCTGAGTCAGGATCTCCAGTGCCCATGTCAAAAGCCAACTGTGGTGTTTGATAATTTCAGTCCATGCCTATGAGGCAAGAACAGGCTGATTTCATGAGGTCCTTGGCCACAGCTTGCCTGGTCTAAACAGAGAGATTCAGACTCAAGAAAATAACCTTTCCTGAAGAAATAAAGTGGAGAAAAGAGAAGTAAAGATTCCTCTGGCCTCTATATGCAGGAACACACATTGGCACATTCAACATCATACATGTGTACACATACACATGCACACGTGCACAATATAAGAAAGAACTTTGGGAACACAGAGGAGGAAAACCTTGTATGTCTCTAGCAGAATTTTCATGTGCCCTGTTACCATTGCCACTGTACCTATCTCAAAGCACTCAGCCATGCTACTCATTGCAGAGAGATCACCTTGTATATTGTATGGATGCCTCAGCTGTCAATTAAAAGGCCTATGGCCTATGTCTTAGGCAGGAAATAGAAGTGGGACATCCAGGAAGAGAAAGAATTCTGGGAGAGAAGGATGGTAGAGGAGTCTGAAAAGATGTAAGGAGATGGATGCAAGGTACCTGAGCACAGGTAACAAGTCATGTGGCAGAATGTAGGTTAAAATAAATGGGTTATCTTTAGTTAGGATCTAGTCAGAGTAAAGTCCAGCTGTATGGCCGAAGTATTTGTAAATATAATTTGAATCTGAGTCTTATTTCTGGGAACATGGGGCTAGGAGGCAAAAACCAGGGCCTAACTTCAAAAACTCAAATATACTGAGAGACAAGTTTTGTTTTATTTAGTATCAAGAACATATTCCCATCAACTCCATAAAAACAGAATCTTGCTGACAAAACAACTGTGTTGTAACCCTGTAATATGGAGGGTAATGTCAAAATGAATAAAATTCCAATACCAAAAGAATATCTCCTTTACCTTTCTTATAGGCATACAGATGCTCCTCAGCAAAAACTGAACCTAATCTCCCCTATCCCAGGTATGACTGAGTGTGCTATGGTCACATAAATACATGTGTGTTTTGAGGCCCCTACAACTGGGCAGATATCCCACTGAGGTATGGAGTGGGAAATTCTAGATTCTTTGGAGACTTAGTTGTATCATGTGAGTTTTTGTGGAATCTGTCTTATAAGAGGATGTTTTGCTATGGCAAACACATGGGAGGGTGCTTTGTTGAGAACAGACGTGTTTTTCTGGAAGCTGCCTGGTAAAAGGATATGTGATATTTTTCTAGTGTAGATGCTTGAGAGAACACATGATGTTCAGAAAGGGTATAATTATAGCACAACAGACAGTAGAGGACACTGTGGCATTGGTTTTCTTTGGGTTTTGCTGATACTGTTCTTCACTGACAACACTATGGCATTGGTTCACCTTGCCTTCATCATTTCTCAAATTCACCAAAAAACTTCTCATGCAATGGGTTCTTTTCACTTGGGTCTATTGAGAGAGAACCTCATGGTTTCTTGTGGATTGAACTGCTATTGCTGATTCAATAATAGTGTTTGTGAGTAGATTGAGCTACCAAATGCTGCTGATTTGTGTGAATTGAACTGCTGATGCCCTGACAACAAAGATGGGAATTGCTCCATTTTGTCCTATAAACCCTCCCTTTCCACTACCTCTGGAAGGCAGTGGGCTACAAGGGAGGTTAAAATTTTTAAGAACCTTTGTTAAAGTAGGTTTGAAAAACTTATGACTACATTGGTGTTATTCTACTTGAAGTGATGATGGTTCATAACACACAAGAACTTACTCTGCCTCATACAGTAGGTAAATTGTAGTTTAAACTCAGAACAAGTCTGAATCCAAAGCCTATGTTTCCAACATACCATCATACATATACATGCAAATGCTATGTTCTAATTAGTAGAATTAGTAAGAAAAATATGGAATTAATGGACCTCTTCTCCCCTTCCCCAAATAACCTGCCTTTCATCTCTTCCTTAACATCACAGATGAATTACTTTTTCCCAAGTCCAAGGACAGGTACTAATTTGGGGGGCAATTAGTTTAGGTGTTTTGTGAGGCCTGGCTAACCTATGCTTTCTCTGATCTCAGACAAGTCAAGTTACCCAATTATTTTTGAAAATAATTAGTTTTCATTGTCATCCATTTCTATCCTTGGACCATTGTTTACCTCAGAGGGAGGAATAATGAATTCAAGTTACAGCTTGACATGACAATGAGATTGCCAATAGAAATCAATGACATGCCCCATGACAAGCAAGGGTTTATGAAGCAGTCTAACAGAGTCCTTAGATTCTACGTACCTCATTGTTTCTCTGCTCAAGTAGATTATACAATTTTCATGTTCTGGGAGGGTATAGTCAGGATTCTAACAGAGTTTAATAAAGTTGAAAGTGTTATTACAGGAGTCATATAGCATAAGAATATTAAATGTAGGGTATTCTAATGATGAGCCTTGGTTGACTAGTAAGGTTATGTTCAGATTTTTCCCCTTTAGAAAGGTGAGGCTGGCAGTGCACGTGAGTTCTGAGACCTCCCCCTTTCAGGACCAGGAGAGTAAATCTTGGTGGACTTAAAGAACTATTCTCAGTATAGGTGAATGCCAATTCATCTGTTTTTTTTTTTTTCTCTCTACTTTTTAGTGTTCCTGCTAATTTGAGCAACATAATTAAAAAATACATTCTAGTCCCAAGAACACAGCACAGGGAACATAAGAAGAACGAAGTCACAACACACAGTCATGCTGTACTGGGCAAGGGAGCGATTGGCTACGAGGGCTCATAGTCTTCTCTAAATGGACCAGTGTGAACTGAGACGTGGATACTCAGGTTGTTAATAAACTTTAAATCAGTTACATTTTGAAATGACAGTGTCTAGGATATGAAGTAGATATCAAAACCATTTCACTTGTGTCTTTTTTACCTTTTAAAGTATAGCCGCTATGTCAAATTGCCTAAGTGGTTTGCAGCTTCTCCTGTGTAGACAACAGTAGTCCAAAATAATATAAAAATGATGGCATGAAGGAATCAAATTCCAGTAGTCCAGCTTCATTTAAAACCAAATGTTGACATGCATTCTGCTTGTGCAGAATGTGGATTTCTTTGCTGGTTCTGCTGTGATGTTCATCCTTTCTCCCACTGTCCCACACCCACTCCACATCTTTATCCCAACCACTTTGCAAGCAAAGGATCCTCCCAATAAACCCAAAGTTGCTTTTTTCATACCCTCTTTCCAGGCTTGGAAATAGGATAGCTATGGCCACAGAGAAATGATGTTTTCCTCTATCTTTTTGTTTAACTAAAACCCCCAACCTCAAAGTGCATGATATAGAATAAGCTACTGGAGCAATTTATTCCTCTCTCCATGGATTAGAGAGGAGGTACTTGGAGCAGCTTGTTAAAGAGAAGAGCTTGGCCCTTGCCCTTGCTCTGTGTTTAATGATCCCCTCTTCATGTGCCTCCTCTCTAATCTGCGGAGAGATAGGTACAAATTGTATCTATAATGCAATATTACTTAACAGTATAATGTATGATAAATCATAGAATTGCATCCCTACCTTGTAATTGGTGAGATGTGTTGCATGAGAGATCCCCTAATTCAATAGAGAGTGGTTGCTCTTATGCATAACTGCCTCTCTGGATCAAACCAATTCAGCCTGCAAGTGATGAGCAGAGAGTTAAAGCTTTTTTTTTTTTTAATTAAAAAAAAAAAGCAAAAATATGATGTAGAATGGCTCTTTTTGGCCCTGCATTAAAATGGCTGTTTAATAATCCTCTACTTAAATAGAGTCTCTTCTCCCTTTTCCTGTAGAGGGTGGGTTGGACACTGCTAAACGGGGACCTAAGGGGACATGTGTGTTCTCTTTCTCAGCAATCATTGCTTTTGCACTATTGCCCTCACCCATGTGTGTTTACAGTTTTCTTCACCTAATCTCCATGCATTGGTTGTACTCTCAGTGCTGAACTTAGATTCATTGTTTTTCTTACAGAGCATACTATCTGATGCCTCATATTATCTTTTATGTCCTTAAACTTCTGGGTTTGTTTTACTCCTTAGCATGTTTACTGTGGCAGCTTCTTTTTCCCCTGGCTCCTGACTATCTTAAGTATTCCTGGCAAAACAAAAATTATCCAAGGACTTGTTATTGAAGGAAGACTGTGTTGTAAGCAACTACATCTCTGCCCCAGAGTGCATGACACGGAATTTTGACATCTGAATTGTGACTGAAGAAAGTAGCATATGCCTGTGTTTTTGGTCACCTGCAAACTTCCAGACGACATTGTGGACTCTGTTATCTGTGTTTGTTTAATTAAGTCTGCTATAGCTGTTATGACTCACATAGATGATACTGTCCTGCTGGATAACAATGGAGATTCTGTTAGTCTTTCAGGACCTCTTAAGAGACGTGGGTAGAGTTACCAGCATAGGGGTCACTAATGTCTATATGGGAATGTGAACTGGAGCCCACGTTTCTCAGCAGCACAGACCTCTCTTGGTCCCATTCCTTCACTCTGTCTCAGTAAATGTCTCTCATGGAGTGGAGTTCTGTGATGCACTGTTTTGGCCTGAAAAATATCCCATAAAGGTCATCACATACTCTCTGACTACCGAATTTCATCTATCTTTAAGCAAATGATTGAGATTCTCTGATTTTATCACTTTCTTTTTAATCTTCAGTTATACTTTTAAAAAAACCAAAAATAAATGTGTTTTTCTCTTCATTTGATCACTTCTTAATTCTAACTTTCTAAAAAGAGTAGAAGGGCAGCTTTTGGCATGAGTTATTGCTTCTGTCTAAACAGACACAGGATGCCACCAAAATTACAGAGTGATGGCTCTGGAGGTGGGGTTCCCTGGTGGGTGTTCCCTTCCATGTACAGTGTGTCTGTGCTCCTACTGTTTCACAGCTTAATAAAAAGAAGCAACTCAATGGGTGAATACTCCATAATACAATTCCCAGAGATTAGACTACAACTTCTCAACTGCCAGCTATATTTTTACTCAGCCTGTAACCAAGGAAAACAAGGTTGCAAATGATGCCAGCTACGCTTCTCAGCTACAAGATGTCAATAGCCCTTGATTCTGTTGCTGTCGCCACTAATTTCTCCAAGTTAAAAAAAAAATGTCATAAAAACAATGGCCTTTAAACACCGTTGTGTTGTTCATAGGGCAGTCTTGAGAGAGGCATCTGGTAGATTTGCTGTAGTTTTTGAAGCCACTTTTACTCACTAATACTGAGACCATTAGAAATGGCTATTCACACTGGTTTTGGTTCTTTTGAGCTTAGGATTTTTTTCTTCTCCTTGTGTTTTCATGCTGACATTTTAACCATAAAACTGCCTTTTCATCTTTTATTCCCTTCCCTCACTCTCCCTCCTCTCCTTCATTTTTCCTCCCCCCCCCCCCAAACAAACATGAGACAATTTGTTTGGAAAATGTGTGGGTTGTTAACAAAATTGTTACTATTTTAGAGAAATGTCAGAGCCAGTGTTGAGAGCCCGTACTTCTGTGTTGCTTCCATGAAAATGGAATTTGATGCTTTCTATCCTGATGACCGCCACAGCATGCAGAAGTTTCTTTGTTTTTGCTGCATATTGTCTGTCTCCTTTCACTGAAAGCCCACTCGATGGTTTCGAAAGATCAATTCTACTTTGCTATGAATGTGTCTCTTAACCTTTTTCCTAGAAACTGCAGCAGTAAAAGAGTGAGTCGCACAAAAGGGGGACCTCGAAGATGAACAGCAAGGAAGCACAGGGTTATATTATAATTTGCCAGAAAAGAGCATTTCACTAATCAGTACCCATATCATACATTTGTAAGAATGACTGCCTGACAGGTGAAAAAATCTATTTTTTTTTGACAGCATACATTTAGTCTTAAATCAATCCAACACAATAGTTCCTTTTCCTGCTTTACACAAACTCTCTTTCACCTCCTGATAAACTGTACCCCTGTGAGCCATAGAATGTTCCTGATTCCTACCCTTCTCTGTGCAGTGGCGGTATTTGGATGGCTATAGGAAGCAGATTCATTTGGCAGAATGTTTTAATATGCATATCACCGTAAGGCTAGGGTTTAATAATTTCATGGATTAAAGGCTCAGTCCAAAACTTTGTACTATGCTATGAAATACCTGCAGTTTGGCTTGGTCTTCTGACCCTCAGAGAGCCTCTCTGAGGTGTGTGATTTTAACCTATGCATAGAGCACAGTGGCGATGAATCTTGAAGCATACTAAGTAATTTCCTATAGTGATGTATTCATTAGAGTTTCAAACAACCCAGCATAAGTATCCAAAGCCTTGATTCATTTGGAATTTCCAGGATACATCTCTTTTGTATATATACATGCATGCATACATACATATACACTACATATTACATTATATACCTTTGATTTTACATATATATAATATATAGTGGCTGAGCAGACTTTGTGCACATTGACCTCTTTTTAGGAGTGTGTGGAAATGAGTGCCCTTCTGAGGTAAGTGAATGCTATTTTTGTCACTCTTGAATCCTTACAAAATAAAATAAAAGAAAGACAGAGAAGAAAAGATGACTGGTTCATTTGCATATTAAAATATACTGAAGATTGTATGACATGGAAGCTGCAGATATCTGACACTGGCAAGTCTCAGAATACGTTGGGAAATTTGATTTACCTTTTCTTTTTTGCTTGGACTCTTCTTTGGTCTGGGAAAGTTTGATTAGAAAAGCCTCTGAAGCTCACCTGGGACAAAGTCCATTAACATTAGCACCCTGGGACAACCAGAGGAGCCTGTCAGGACCCAGAGCTAGGATCTGTAGTGCAGTGCCCCGAATTCTACTCTACAGCAGGAGACAACGTTTCCAGGGCCCCTACTCAATGCCAACATCTTTGTGAAGTAAAGGACAGATCTACATAATGAAACAAAAAGAGACCCTACCAATGAGCTGCAGAGAAGACTCCCTTCAGAATAAGGGATTTGGTCAAAAACTCCAAATGCTTTCCTGGGAATAAGTATCTAATTAGCATGGAAATCTAACTGTGCTCCCGACTTTCTGAAAATGTGTTTTCTTCTTTTTGAAACTGATGAGTCTTCTTATTAAGCACATTTTAAAAAGCAGAGATTATGGGCTCCAGAACACTGTATGGGCTACTGATTCCTCTGCTCCTAGGATGAAAAGAGCTTTGGGCACCATTGCCTTTAAAAAGAAAAGACTTGGAGTTATTCTGTCAACAGCACATTAAAAAGTATAAATAAGGGAGGCATGGCCAGAGAGACCATATCTCAAAGTTCCTGCCTCTCAGATGAAACCTAGTATCTTGCTATTACTATCCAGTCCACTGAAAGCAGAATCACTTGTGATACCCGAGCAAAGCGGATTGTGTCTGTATGTGTGTGGTACTGTGTGCTGCTGTTGCTATGTGTTTGCATATAAAGAAAGAATGTGTGTGCATATATACACACACATTCTGTAAGGGACCTGTGCACAAATAAGTTATTATGTGTGTTCTATGGGTCTGTGAGTTCCTATCTGAAACATCACTTTTACAGACTTTATTAAAATCAGCGAATTTTCTCCTTCCCCTCCTCTCTTACAGTCTTTAACTCTGTGCTCTGAGTTACTGAATTTGAAGTCACAGAAAGCAAGAAAGAGGTGATTATACCCTTTCGTGTTGAACAGATGAAAATTCAATTGCCTTGTTCATGATTTTTGCTGGAAGGGTTGTGGGTCAGAGCACACAATGGACCAGGAACTTCTTCACCTTATGCTTTGAGAGACGTGGAATATTTGCCACATGATTGTAAGTCCGCAACACATGAAATCAGTGCCCAAATCCCATTACATTTTAGCTTTCTTTATCCTCCCAGGTCCAGGCCAGGTGTCCCTACTCCATGAAAGTTTGTCCCTCCTCTGTCTTCTTCCTGGCACTTTCTAGAGTAGACTGTCCTTTTCTCCCTCATTATTTGTGTCTCTCATTTAAAAAGAAGGCACTAAAAGTTCAACAACACAAAATCCTATGTTAAATTTATAGAGACTAAAGGCAGACAGGAGCTTTTGAACAGTCAAATTCAGTTCCCCCACTTACTGATGACTGTCTATAGAGCTGATCCCCGCAGAGGTTGCTGACTCTGGGACTGAGTTTGCAAGTTGCATTGCAGGTTGACAGGAGCCTGCTCAGAGTAAGCCTGGCAATCTTATGTCATGGCAGAGCCTGGGAACAGAACAAAAGGCACTCCCTTTGGGAGATTAAATGTGGTAATTTACATTTGGGAAAGTGCTTTGTGAGCTGTAAAGTGGTAAATGCAGAAAAAACTATGCTATTTCTCTCCTTTTCTCTTTTATAACTATTAATGCACTAGTTGAAAGTTGTGCCATGAATTTTTTTTTAGATAAAACCGAGTTAAAATGACAAAAAAAATCTAGGTGCATATCCCAAAGATGCCTCCTATTGTGTTGCAAACTCTTTAGTAGTAAGTTTTCAGCTGCTCTGATCATTCAGCAGTTTGGGCAAACAGGGACCATTATTCACACAGTTTCAGAGAAAGAGCACCTGACTGGGGGCTGCAGGCCTTGTTTCTTTCTCCCTTTCAGATTTGACCATATATTTCCATTTGGTGCCTGAAATGACTATTATTTAAGCTGAGTAAAGAGACCTCTCATTTTCTTTCATGGAAACATGATTCTCATCTTTCCTGTTGTATGAAATCAGCAAGTGTCCAACAGCCACAACAAGAAATATGGAAAGCTCTCTCCTCTCCCAATCCTGCTTGCTCCTACATATTCTTGAAGCCACCTGCATCTCCAGTCATATTGCCATCAGCCAATGACAATATTAAGTACCATTTCAGCGGCTGCTTTGCTTTTGTCCCTCACCGGCTGTAGCTCTGTCTGATGTCCCTCCAGCCTCATGAGGGTTGCCTCACAAAGGCTTACAAATTATGGCTTCAAGCCACTCTCTGGTGTGATGGTCTCAATGACTTCACAACGCCCTAAGGGAAAAGTTCAAAGTTGGTGCCTCAATGTAGGAGCCCTTCCCATTATGGCTTCTCTTATGACTTCACACTTCACAGACCCGCCTCATCCTATGGCTTGATTTTGTTTCCTTAATACATGATCTTGCCACTAAGCTTTCAGACACAGTGGCTTTGGCTAAATACCTAACAGTGAACCGTCCTTCCCCTTTCTGCTATCTTCACTGCTTAAATCCATTCTTTCAAGTCTTGGCTGACAGTCCTTTGGTCTGGAAGCTAATACTGACTTTCCTGTCTCGGTCCAATGTCTGTTCTTCTCATTTTTAAGAACTCTATATTCCACACTGGTCATGAACTATACATGATTAGGGACAAAGTATAGACAATATGCAAATATTCAGCTTTTTCCCTAGTGGTGCATAGACAGGCTATGCTCAAATAAATGCATGTTAATACACGAATACA
>JADRCD010203957.1:0-26276 GCA_019843815.1 Montemys delectorum
GGGACTCAGTCTGGACGATTCCCAGGTCACTCAGCAGGAGAATAATTACAGCAGGCTGTTTGGAGATGGAGTTTATTGGTATATGGCTTATAAGAACAATTTATACTTATGACCTCATCCATGAGAAGATAAAACACAGGTGGATTCTCTATCCTGAAGCTAATAAGAGCTAGCTGATGTAAGGACATGTGAACAATTGGACAGGGTAGAAAATGAGCCTTGTTTATTGACTCTGAATCTAATGCTTCCTCCCCCACCTACCCTGTGAGTATTTGGATAATTATCTTGGGCCATTGTTATCATGGCCTTCAAGAAGGGGAGTTGTTTTCAACACTGTGGGACCTGTGCACACAATTGACAGGTTCTGAAGAAGAGGCCCTAGTCTGTGGATACTTTGAACTACAATGGCCACAGAGGCTGAATGGACCCCTTGTGTTATCAGTAGTGGATAACTACAGCCAATAGGCTTATCCCTTCCTGGCCTGTTACCAGTATAACTTCTCAGTAGCTTTGAGGTGGGGGTTTACTCTGCCCTATTCCACAGACCCTGAGACAGTGGGGCTGAGTGTCAGACTAGGCTTCTGTGAAGTCTAAAAAACATCTGCCTGGAGAATCCATACTCTCACACAGTAGGGATCTTGGGATAGAGTTTCACAAAGGTAAATGCCTCAGAGTATGATGGAGGAGAGACCAGGCCTGATATTTTGGACTTGTCACAAGGGCCAGGAAGTCTTCTAAAATAGAATAGGATCAGACTAGGGAGGAAGTAGATCTCCAGGTCTGAATTAAGTGTGGTTCCTACCCCTGATCACTATGAAACATTCACAGAGCATTCTTACTTCAATGATCCTCCATTCTCCTACCCATGGCATAGGGAACAGTTACTCCTTAGAGCTGACATCACAGACTTCCACGGTCAGGCAGCTTGAGCCACACATACTTGCTTTTCTCACATTCGAGAAGCTTGAAATTCAGGATAAAAGGCCATGGGGATGGCTCCTTCCCCTTTACTTGCCTTCTTAGCTTGCACTTGGCACACTTCTCCCTTGTGTATGTCTGTGTACAAATTCCGTCTCCTTAAGAAGACACTGTACTTATGGAATCAGAGTTTACATATAGAGCCACAATCAGGTCTCCAGGTATGATGACTTTCTGAGCTATGGGTTTAGGTATCAGTGTATGAATTTGGAGGAAAACAATCATTCCCTTGAATAGGGTTAAATGTGTATCAAGGCAGAGCTGGCAAGAGGACTGGTGTGAGCTCAGAGTCTGTTTTCAAGAATGGCAGTTGCCCCTTCCAAAAGCTCAACTTCAACCTCTTCTATCTCTCTAATCCCTTCAGGTCTCCAATGCATCAGTTCTGGTGTTCTTCCACAATACCATGGAGATGGAAGGCAGTGGCGGTCAGCTGACCATTGATGGCTCCATCCTGGCTGCAGTTGGCAACTTCATCGTAGTCATTGCTAACTACAGACTGGGAGTTTTCGGCTTCCTTAGTTCAGGTGTGTTAGTGTGATGGGCAGAGAAATGAGTCTTCCATCACTATAAGTGATAACTAAGACCATTTACTTAAATGGAAAGTATTCTAGTTTCAATGTGAATCTGTTTGTCATACCTTCCACTCTCAACCACTTGGGAAAAATAAAGGCCTGGTCCAGGACAAATATCTTCTATCTTCCCTTATCTACCTACATATACCTCTGTGATAGATGCAGTGGACAGTGTTGGTCACTAGTGCAGAGGGTAGGGCATTGGGATCTGAAGAGCTAAGGCCAGCACTGGATCTCATGGTCAGTATGACTTTAGACTAATTTCTCTTTCTCAGCGTGTGAGATCCCTCTTGTTTAAATAGGAATGGTTTTCCTCTTCTTTCAGAGCTAAGGAAGACAGTGCATTCAACAAGTTTTTAGTGTCCTTGAGTATAGGGACTGAGTCTCATCGCTGATTTCCAAGGATCTCCTCTGAGTCCTGGGAAGAAAGGCAGGAAGGCCAGAAAAATGTGTGTCAGCTGTCAGCGGGCTGAGCTAGAGGGACTATTTGATATGTGAGGTCTTACAAGCCCCAAAATAAGTGCTAGGCTGGCTGTCCTACACAGCAGGCAGTAGTTAGTGCAGAACATCTTATACCTGATGGGGATGTTAATGAAAGGCAGCTTTAGGTTTAGGTTTGGAGCAATAGGGTCAGCTCAGAGCCATGAGTGTGAATGGAATCTTCTTTATTCTCCATCCCCTGACACATGCAGAGTAGTGTGCAAAGTGAAGGTAGTATATGGTACCTGAGATGTTACGCAAATATTTCTGCAGTGCAGAGGATTGCTCTGTTATTTACTTTCTCTGTTAAAAAGTAAAAAGTCTTGTTGGGTTTTCTGTCCTCCAGTCAAACACAAGCTGTTTCTCGGGACCTTTAAGTGATATTCGGGGCTTATCTGACTGAAGCTGGCCCCAGAGAACTCTTTCCAGACGTAGATAACTTTGGCTCAAGGCTTGTTTAGACAGCAGAGTGACTTTCCATATGTCCTCTATCCTGAGGGGGAAATGAGGATTTCAGGGAGTGAAATCTTCTTTAGAATTCATACCCTTCTCAACAGGCTATCTCATTTTGACCTCCGGTGTAGGTATCTGAGGGAAGGTTCACCAATGCCTCCAGAACACCCAGTCCTTTCTGACTTACATCAGTGCTACTTGATCACTTGGAGGAAAAAAAAATACTAAAAAGCTATCAGTTGGAGGGAAAGCATTAGACTTCAGAGGATTCTGATTGCTAGACATTCTGACTGGATCCCCTCAGTTCTGAGGCAGCACTAACGCCATTTTTCTGAAAGAAAATCAAGGCTCAGAGGGGTCAAGTGCTTGCAGATCATCTACAGACAGTGGCAGACTAAGGTTTAACTTGGCTCTCTGCTGCTCAGATGGCAGCAAGGAGAAACCTTGGCTTCTTAAGAAGAGTGGCTTCTCAGAGGTTTAGAAATTACTCTGGACACCTTGCCCATCAGGCCTCCTCTTGTGCTGTCATTTAGCTGGGGTGGCAGTCCCATGTATTTTGTTCACTTGACTCCTGGTTGCAGGGTACCTCCCTCATTCCAGAGCTTCTAGGTCTGTTATACTTTGTTTCCTCCGAAGATCTGCCCAGGGAGAGAAGGATTAGAGGTAGATAAGGGAAATCCATTCCCTCTACTCTGAATCCTATTTGCCTTCTCTTCTGGTAAAGTATCCAGCCCTTGAGTACTGAGTATAGGGAAGAGGGAAACAGGGTAGACAATGGGCCTCCAGGCCCTTGGTATTGTACGAACAGAGTGGTTGTGCTCTGAACCAGGAGCCAGATAGAAGATCAGTGTGTGGCCACAGTATCCACACACTGACATGACCTCAGTCACTAGGTACTCTGGGCCTATTAGAAGGTCTTGCATCATCTCTATTGAGTTAAACAGTCTCATAGCCTACTATAGGTACCCCCTCATTGCAACCATTTCTGCTCTGAAGGTAAAGCTGACCCTGCTCAGAGCATTGGTGAGATACATTTTAAGTCTCAACATATTCAACTGTATTTCAGAATAAAATCATAAATTTGATGCCTACTTCAAGGCATTCCTGTTGCCTTTATAGACATTAAGTTGGTCATCAACAGCACTGAATGAAGCATGTTCTGAAACCACCCTCACTTTACACAAGGAGAGAATCAAAATGCATGGACATTAAGTAGTCTTTCTAGGGCCCTTGTTTGGGGAAAGTGTTAGAACCAGGATTTCATCAAGGCCTGTATCTTTCCACTTCTCACTGGAGTCCATAACACTAGGTCCTGTTGGTGCCCTCTGTAGTTGTTGAGGAAACAGATGAGAGCCATTCATTTAATAAAGGGATAGGTAGATGCATACTGGGTGGTCTTGTCCAGAAGGCTGGGCACCTGGAAGTTTGGGCCAGAACAGGGAAAGAAGGCACAAACATAATAGCAACATGATATCCAGAACATCTCCATTTGCATTGGCCTCCCTCTGTGAACCAGTTCTTGGGGCTGTGTGTGTGTGTGTGTGTGTGTGTGTGTGTGTGTGTGTGCACATATAGATGGATCAGGATCCTGGGGGCAAGGCATCTTGAGCTTGGCCTCACAGTGCTAGAAGGGAGCATCACAGATGTGCTGAGCAGCGCTGGGCACTGATGGAGCTGACTGATTGAGTAGGCAGTAGACCTTGAGAGCCTACAGTCAAGAGATTTGATGTGGTGGCAATGAGTGTGGGCAAGGGTTCTGGAAACCAGCACTTGCAGTCTGTAATACTTGTCATAAAATTCTCAAAGGCGTTTATAGAGTTGGATTGACTTTTAAGACAAAGAGTTCTAATTATGAGTTAGGATTTCAGTTCCAACTCAATCTCACATTTGCTTCTTGCATCTAGACAATTTTTTATGCCTCAAACAAGTGAAGGCCAAGGTTGAACCAGTCCCTTCGCAGCACAGTGGCCTCTACCTGCTTTTGTGTGCCTAGGGAGAATATACGCTGGGAAGTATAGACAACAAAGAGTTTGTACATTGGGAAGTGTATGCACTGGAAGTTTGGGAACTGTGCCTCAGGATTACTTTCTGACTTCAACAATTCCTGGCACAATACCTGGCACAGAAGGGAGGCAGATTTATCCTCATTTGATGAAGATCTTACTGAAGAACCCCCGTTCTTATTTCCCAAGACTCTAAAGACTTCCTGATGGCTATGCTAATCCTCACCACAAGGAGGGAAGCTGACACACAGGCAGCAAGCGTCAGGGACAGTTCTCTCACACTGTTCCTAGCAATGCAGGCTGTGGATAGCACCTCCTAGACCTGCAAGCTTTGCTCTTACTCACTCAACACCCTATTCCCTAGCCTCCCAGAGGTCCAGAGGAAACAAACACATTGATCTTGACAAATGGAACTTTGGAGCAATCCAGAAAAGGCCACATCGAGGGCAGCATTTGCCAATAGCTTCACCAGACCCAGAACATGAAAAGCATTTTAAGAGAAGAGAAAACTCCACAGCTGGAAGAGTAGTTTATGTTATTTATGTACTCCAGGCTGGTGTTCTCTTCAGCTTTGCAAATATTGGGTCAGGCAACCAGCATGTAAGATTTTCCTACCTTTTCTATTTGGGAATATGGGGTCTTTTCTGATACTTTCTTGTTCTACATAGAATCTCCTCAATCATAGCTATACTTGTGAAGTCTCGTGAAGAACTGTGAGTGGAGCTTTAGGGAGATGTGGGCTGTGTATATATCTGCATGCAGATGGTGATGGGAGTTGCAGAGTGTGTGTTCTTTCCTTTTCTCTTTGCTGTGACAATATATCTGACAAAAGTACCTTAAGGAAGCTGGAGTTTGCTCTGGCTCACTCTCACATTTTGAGAGTATACCCCATCATAATGGCAAGAACTCAAGGTAGCTGATAACACTGTCCCTGCCCTCAGGATGCAGAGAGGAGTGAGCACGCGTGCTCTGATCATTTTCTCCTTTTCACTCAGCTCAGGAGCCCAGCTTGTGGGATGGTGCCTCCTTCGTTCAGTATTGGTCCCCCCACCTCAACCAAGCCAGCCTAGAAACTTGCTCACAGTTGTACCCAGGTACTACTGTACTAGGTGATCCTAAAGCATGCCTAGCTGACAGCTTCTAAGGTCAGAGTCAGAGAAGCCAATATGAGTGTGAACTCCAGATGATACCAGAGTGAAGCCTAGTGTTCACAGTCTGATACTGGAAGACCAAATAGTGCAGTAAACCAACAGGGAGGCTCTGTTAATTGCAACATGAAATAACCAAAGAATACTGTAGTGTCTGAAAAGAGCTAAGGAGATGCATATATTTTTGTTATTTTGTGTGTATGTATGTGAGTAATTTCATTTAATATGGTGCTGCATCTTCAACAAATAGTTAAATTCTATGATATAGGAAAAAGACATGGGTTTAGTGGCACACTTCTAAAGCCACAGAAGATTAGTCATAAGAAAGACTGTTTTCCCTTGCATGGCCTGGTCTAGTCTCTGTTTGATGGATCCACCTGTAGAGGGATCTAAGCCATCAAGTGGGAATCATGGCATTCTCTAGGCTGGAACTGAACATGCATAGCTTCTGCTCTGTGTACCACTCCTATGCATTGCCATGTCCTCTGACAGATAGCAAAGCCATGGCTAGACAGCAGAGATGTTTCCAGTCTCCTGGCTAGTCAGTCCAAAGCTCAAAGACAAGTCAGATTAAGTTTGATTCCAAAGCCCAGGGTCTTTGCAATGTCCCCTTCTGTGTTTGCAGCTTATAGTACTGGCCTAGGTGAATGGGAGCCCAAGCCCCCACAAGGAGCCTTGTTTCTGACACAGCACTGTGATTGTAACATCTAAAGCTGTTAGGACACACAGACTAATGGCATCCCTCTTTTTGCAGGCTCTGATGAAGTAGCTGGCAACTGGGGGCTGCTGGACCAAGTGGCAGCATTAATGTGGGTACAGACTCACATTGGAGCATTTGGTGGGGACCCTCAACGTGTGACACTGGCAGCAGACCGTGGTGGGGCTGATGTGGCTAGCATACACCTTCTCATCAGCAGGCCCACCAAGCTCCAGCTCTTCAGGAGGGCTCTGCTTATGGTGAGTGGCATGGCTTGCTTTGAGTACTACTCAACGATCTTCCTGACTTTGGAGACTGGCTGGCTGTGGTTGTTGTTGGTCTTCTCTCATTCCTCATGATGTCATTGTTCCTGCTCTGGTTATCACTCCAGGCATGTGTGGTGCGGGAGGCTAAAAGGCTTTCCTCCCATGTGGAAAATTCTATATGCCTGGGTGTCTCTATTCCCTGGATTCTTATTGGGGTTAAATGTTCTTGTCAGTGAAGAAAAGTCACTACTCAAGAGTTTGTCTAGTGGGCTGAGATGCCTGCTGAATGGGGCTGTTGTTGCTGCTGCTGCTGCTGCTGTTGCTAATGGTTCACTGATATTGATGGTGACAAGAAGGAAGAAATTACTTAATTGGATAAATCAGCAGCTATTCTGTCACAGACTAGCTTTTGCTTGTATAGAACATCTGGCTGGTCAGCAGCACTGTGTTAGATGTTGGGGTGCCACGATAAATCAGGAGGCTTGTGGGTTCCACAGCAGGAGACACAACATACACAAGGCAGATATTTTAAAGGATCACAAGACATTTGGAAAGAAGCTCCTGACAAGGATAGGGGATGGTAACAGTGTAAAGGGTCACGGTCCTGCAGGGAATATTTGAGAGAATTGCTAAAGGCTGTGGAAGCAGCGACCACAGGCAGAGCCTTGGTAACAGTGGCAGTGTGCAGACAGTGTCCACAGTATTGCCTGACTGGTGCGTAGCTTAGGGTTTTCCTCAGTGCACGGAAACTACCGAGGGATTTTGCTTGTGCATTTGTCCAGTTATTTGCTTGTCTTTTCTTATGATCCTAGCCATTTTTAAGAGTCTGATCAGTAGCACTAAGGACATTCCAGAATTTGGTCTTGCCAAGTAAGCTAGGCTGACCAGTGAAACTCAAAAATGGAGCTGTCTCTTCCTCCCCAGTGCTGGGAGTATAAGCATATACTGCCATATCCAACTTTTTTACATGATCCAGATTTTATGGATTTTCAAATACATGTTCTAAAGTGTGGGTGACCATTATTGCTATCTGGTGCCAGAACTATTTTTGTCTTCTCACATAGATACTCAATACCCACTGAATGGGAGCCATGTACTTTCTTAGCCACAAAGCCCCAGGAAGTCTCTCTTCTCCTTCCTTCTGATTTTCTCTACTCTAGGACTTCAAGTTGGTAAAAACATGGAGTGTTCATTATTTCTGTATTTCATGTAGCGTGCCATCTCTAAGGTTCACCAAGAATATAGTACATTTTATAAATGTATTCTAGACATTGCATAGCAGGGATAGACCAGTGTGTGTATACATACACTCATCTGTCAATAGACACCATTATTTTCCTTTTGGCTACAGTACTTCTAGGAGCAAGGGGTGCATTTGAGGCTTTTAAAGCAGGCAGGAAACTGGCTTGAGATCCAATCTTGGAAAGCTTCCCTTTGAACAGAAAAATAAGAGAGTTTGAGACATGGGTATTACCAGCATAGAAATAGTGAGGAGGCCTCCCTCCAGTAATCCAAGCTAAGGAAATACCTTCCAGACTTCTGTCTCAGAACTAAGCTGTTTCTATGGTATGTGTTGCTCAAATATTTCCTGCGTAGCACCTGTCCTGATTTCCACAAGAAACTGATTACTTTCAGGGGCAGGTCAGCCTCTGCCACATGTTCCATCTCTGGAGAAGAATGGCTAGTGTACCTTGCCCCAGGTGCCTGGCTCAGCACACCTAGCAGTAAGCAGGTGCTATGTAATGGACACAGGCAGCCAGTGTGCAAGTGAATAAGCAGGTAATCTGGTGTTTTCAGGGACCCAGGGATCCCTGTGAGCCAGATTCTTCCTGGCATACTTTTCTTATGCTTCTTGCAGCTTGGTTCCATTCTGAAGTGCATCCAAGTGATGAGAGCTTGGAGCATGAGGATCTTCAAGTTCTTAGTGTTAAACTCAGTCTTTTATGCTCTAGGCTGATCCTGGAGGTATTCCTCCCAGCCCCTGTCAGCAACCAGACCATTTTTAGGACCTAGAGATGCTTGAATGCCTTCACTGGGTCCAGAAGGCAGACTTTACAGAGTTTTTAGTGTTTGGGGAATGTCAGAAACAAATGGCAGTGCATTTAAAAATAGCTCCTCCGTCTGTTTTATGCATTTGGAAGCAGCTTTTACAACCACTCCCAGAAGTCCTTGGGATTGTGTGAGCTTATTTGGAACTGAGCATATAGAAATGCTTCAATACATTCGTGGCTCTTACAGTGTTCTTTACCAACAGATGTTTGGGGAAGGGGTGGGAGCTGCTGGCTTATTCCTAAGATCTAGTGCTGTCTGTGAACCCTGGTTTGGGGAGACTGTTGACACATTCATCCAAAGCTGCTGTGCTGATAGTTAATAAGTTATATTTATTCGACAAAATTCGACACAATTTTCCTTATCTTATCTTAGATGCTTCCCACTGACTGGCACAGGGTCTTTATTTTACTTTCTAGCTAAGGATAAGATACCTTAGAGAATCTCAGCAACTTACCAAAGTACACAGAGCAGAGAAGAGACTTCGTGAGGGATGGAGACCTAAATCCAAGTCATCTGTTCTTCCTCATTACGAGGCTGCTCCTCTGCTACCAGAGTTTTCTCAGCGTCTTAATGAGGTGGCACACACTTTAACCCCAGCACTTGGGAGGCAGAGGCAGGTGAATCTATGTTGTAGGAAATATTTTAAAAAACGAACCTGTAAACTCTCCATTGGGTCAGACCACACTCCCTCGCTTCAGCTGCTGCTGCCAACTCTCTGGAGCTAGACACGTCCTCCCACCCCCGCTGCGCCCAATTGCTGTGCTGTCCTTTGGTTGTCCCTGGCACCGCTACTTCTTCCTCAGCCATAAACCCATATAGTCGGTGATCCCACATTCCAGTAACTAAACGAAGCCGCCAACCTCAAGGATGCATACCATACCCAGTAACCCAGTAAAATCAAGACTCTTGAAGCTAAATTATCCAATCATATTTATGTATCAATAATATCACAGTTTACAAGATGCCAATAAATAATTTCAGAGCTAGTTGATAATGATAAAGCTTTATCCCAATATTTCTAACCTTGTGAAATCATAGCTACTGTGACTGGAAAATGCCACATGGGTGCACATCAGCAGCCATCTTCCTTCTCTCTCCTCCTAAGAACTCTCTGTCTCTGCAACACTTAGCTCCACCTCCCTTTTCCCTGTCCAATCACAGGCCTCCTCTGCACTAATGTAATTGGACAGGGAAAATCTTGCGACTGATCTCTGTGAGTTTGAGGTCAGCCTGGCCTACAGAGTGAATTTCAGGATAGCCAGGGCTACGCAGTAAAAAGATGTCTCGAAAACAAACAAACAAACAAACAAACAAACAAACAAATACGATGTACTAAAAAGTGGTCAAACTACGACTAGGTAGGCCTAGATAATGATCCTTGGGCAAAGCTCTTCACCTTCTATTTTTAGCATAAAATCAGTATATTTAATTCTACTGCCGAATATATTGAGAAGCTGTTGTGGCTAAACTTTCAAAGGCACTGCCTACTCGAGAAATTTGAACCTCCTACTACCTCCAATTCCAAAGGAATCTACTTCTACAATTGAAAATGTCCCAGGATAGCTTCCCCGCCCTGGGCCAGGTTTGAAAAGAAATGAGCTTGGTATAGCAACACATCTGACAGAGCTGCATTAGGCCAGGTTTCCAGGAAGAGAGACAAGGCTGTGAGCTCTGTGTTTGACAGTAGGAAAATTTCCTGCACTACCTCAACATTAACCCAGAACTGTCTGTTGCTCTCCTGGTCAGCTGCAGCCTCTGGAATTCAGCTGAATCTGTACCCTTCCCTGCTCCATTTCCATGTGACCATGGCCATCATAAATCCTAGAAAGTGCCCTTATGTGCCAAACCTCAAGCCTATAGGCTATATATGTCCCAGGATAGCTATGGAAATGGCCTAGCACCTTTGTAGATGACATCATGGACTAATCAAAAGGTAAGATACCCCTGTGGTAGACAGTGTATGTTAGGTCACTGGAAATCTCTTTCCCAAGGCCCCAAGCCTTG
This sequence comes from Montemys delectorum, assembly GCA_019843815.1. Taxonomy (NCBI): domain Eukaryota; kingdom Metazoa; phylum Chordata; class Mammalia; order Rodentia; family Muridae; genus Montemys; species Montemys delectorum. The sequence continues at coordinate 10,654 of JADRCD010203957.1, forward strand.
CCCATCTCCCAGTGTAGGGAAAAGTTTCCACTAGCAACAAGATAAATAGTTATCAGCTTTGAGGAATTCAGCCTGATTTTTTAAAAAATTATTATTATGTGTATGGGTATTTTGCCTATGTGCCTCATGCCTGCAGATGCCAGAGATGGTGGTGAAACCCCTAGAATTAAAGTTACAGATAACTGTAAGCCAGGGCATAAATGCTAAAAATGTTTCCCAGGATTTTTGGAAGAACACCTGGTGCTCTTAACCACTGAGCCATCTTTCCAGCCTCCTGCCTGACTTTACAATTATTTTCCTAACAAGTGTGATTCTCATTCTACCATATCCAAATACATCCATTATTTCAGGATTTTAATTATCTTACTGAGTTCTTAGCACTCAGTGTCACCTCTGGTTTGTAGTCCACAAACCACACCCAGGAAGGTGAGAGGATTCTAACATGGTCTCACAGACTGTTGCCTGTCACACAGTGGGAGTGTTCTCCTTTAGCTGGTGTCCTTCTAAATTGGTCTGCCAGTCTTGAACACAGATATTTCTGTACAAACTTTAGAATGACTTTATTGAATTTTTTCTAATAATTCTCCTGGGAATTTGAGTACAACTTCATAGAATTTTAATCTATTAGTTTTAGGGGTAGATCTACATCATTATAATGTCTAGTCTTGGTCCATGAATTAGGCTAATAACAGAAGGGTGAATACAATATTTGAATGTCCTTGGATCTTTTCATAGGGTTTTAGATAGTTTTTCCATGGAAGTCTGTGTGATCATGAGTTGAGACCCTTAACATACCATAATTTGGTTGCAGTGTGAATGGCACATTAGTTTTTATGGTGTTTTCCAGTTGGTTGAACTTGTGTTCAGCAACAAGCTGATTCAGAAAGGTTCCTACTGCTAGCATTAATTTGAATGCCTTGCCTGCTGGGTACATGAACTAGCTTAGTTCTGTACTGTTGGAGCAAAGTCTCAGATGGCGTGACATAAAGACCCAGCACTAAGGCAGCTCAGAGGATAGAGCCAAGACCTTCTATTTTCAGAGCGGTTTATAAGGTGAGAAGCTGAGTGTCTGCGAGAGTTTGAAGGAAAATGTCTTCTATAAGTTCACAGGGAGTGGCATTATTTGAAAAGATTAGGAGATGTAGCTTTGTTGGAGAAGATATGGCCTTTTTGGAGAAAATGTGTCACTGAGGGTGGACTTTGACGTTCAGAAGTGAGCCAAGGCTCATTCTCTCTTCCTTCTACCTATGGTTCTAGATATAGAATTCTCAGTTCCTCTCCAACACCATGTCTGCTTGCATGCTACCATGATTCCTTTTATGACAATAAACAACAAACCTCTGAACTGTAAGCCAGCCCCAGTTAAATGCTTCCATTTATAAGAGTTGCCATGGTCATGGTATCTTTTTACAGCAATAGAAACCTTAACTAGGACAGTGTCTGTATTATACTCAGGGCACTGGTTTCTTATAGAAGCTTCTCTACCACCCAGTATATGGACTAATCCTCATCATTAGGGCTGAGTTTGAGTAGTGGAAGGTGTAGATACCAGAGGGATGGAGAGGAAGGAAGGACCCTGTTGGTCCACAGCTTGTGCTGAAGGTCCTCAGAAGATCTCTTCTCACCCTTGAGACTTACTGGGCTCATCTTTTTTCTCCATCTTTCTTGATTGTGTTGGCTAAGGCTTTGTATATTCATCTCACTCATTACATGTTACCTATTAAATTTCTCTGTAAAATCTACATTACGCCTATATTTAAAAATACACTTCTGACACTGGCTCTGTGCTTTACTGTGCCTGTGGACTGTCACCTTCTCTGAGCTCTTTAGTTTGAAGATGAGTTCATCATGTCTCTGTCTTTGTTACTGAGATGCACTGTACTTGAGGCAATGAGATCCCCTCTTGTTATTTTATCAACAGCACCTCAGACATTTTGAAATGTGGACAATGCTGTTTTTCTCCAAGCTCTTCATTTTCTGAACAGTGTTTCTCTTTACTCAAGAATCCTTTAAGGATTTAGATTCATCGAAGTTTTTTTCTCATCCTCTTTCAAGGTGGCCCACAATGCTCCTTTAATGGTTGTTTAGTATAGTGGGGGAAAAAGGTATCATTTTCAAGATGTAAGCTGTCTGCCTTCTCCCTTGACTGTTTTTCCTGTAAGAAGTATTATGTAATTGATTCTCATCTTATATTTCCTTTTGCTTCAATGTGTAGCATAAATTTTCCTTGTATTCATTTCTCTCCATGAAAATATTTCCCCACATTTATCAGGATCACCTTAATCCCATGATAGAGAATGTCTTATGAATGCACCTGTACCTTCCTCCACATAATTTCTTCTAGACAGGGATCCATCTTCCATAGCCTCCCTTCCAAGTAGAGTGTGGGCCTGGGACTGAACAGAGTCTACCCTTTCTTGGGTACCCTCTTTATTTTTAGGCTATGAATCCTTAGAAATATGTCTCAATATGATGCTGGAATTTCCAACATTCACCTTCCACCTAGCATCCAGGACCTAGTGAACAGATATCACTCTTCTACATACATTCTTCCCAAAGCTGCTTTCCTCTCATATCCAAGCTAAGCTCTACCCCTTTGAGGCTTGCAAACTCTTCCCTCTGGATGATGCTTTAATTGCTATAGACCCTCAGGCTCAGCTGTACAGCCCTTTGGACTCTTGGAGGCTTTAATCTGCTAACTTGCCCAGGCCTACATGACCTTCCCACTGACCTATGGCCTGGACTGTGCTTCCTAAATCTTTGTGTAGCTATCTGTTGCTCCTGCCTCAGCATCCATCTAAAGAGTCACAGCTGCACAGAAATTGCTAGTTTTTGCATACTTCTCTTCCTCAGAAAGTGAATCTTTGTTAATGGCATCATGCTCTGGGACATTGGAGACCTCTACAGTCACAAGCCTCAGTAATTAAGTTGAATAGGTGTCCAGATAATGTTTGTGGAAAGAAATTCTCAGGAGACTGAGAAGCTCAAATACCATAAATAATAGGAAGATAGTTATCATGGTGATCTAAAGAAATCTATTCTCCCTCTTGATCCTTCCTATCTCTACTCACAGGAAGTAAGATGGAGACTCCCAAGCCAGAACAGTATCTCTTGCTGACCTTTGTGTGTATGTCCTTCCAGTTTACCTCATCACTGAAAACCAATAGTTATAAACTCCTGAGAGACACATTCATGCTTTTCAACTCATAGGTCACTTATCCAAGGTTAAATAAGTATTAGTTTTACTTTAATCAGCAATAAATACATGATTTGGCAAAGTTTAATGCTTCCCACTTAGAAGTACCCCCAAGTACTACTGAAAGTTCAATCACATCGACTAAAACAGAAAACAGCACAGAAGAAAGCGAACAGAGACACATCGGGAGCCAAAAACCTTACAGCAGAAGACACTGACCTTGTATGGCATTTGTTTCTCACACATTGACCAGTATCTTTGAAATAGCCTTTGGGAAAGACCTTGGAGAACACTTATGCCCCTAGGTGTAAGAACACCTGATCTGACAATATGTGACCTTATGTCAAGGCATATGCTTGTGCCATCTGCAGGCTGAGCCCAGATCTATGAAGTGTATATGATGGATGATAAATCCCTCCACTATTTTTCTTACCAAGAATCCTTATGATAAACAGGGACAAATAACCCATGGCTATCCTGTCTCCTATTCCAGCAAGATATAGGTGTGAGACAGGATGGAGGTTCTCTTTCCTGAGTGCCCTGCAGTTTTCTCTCACCTCTCACAATCGTATATGCAGCATTCAGCTTCTCTAGTCCCCCTTTCCCAGAAAGGGGCATTCCTATTCATGCAGATAACAGCCCTTCTTACAGGAAAATGTACAGGATAAATTAATTCTCTAAAGCCAAGCAGCTTCCTTAAAAATAAAACAAAACAGCAACAAACAAACAAACAACTAAGCATTCTAATCTACTTGGTCCAACAAGCTTTGTATTCCTTGTAGATCCATGGGAATAACCCTCATTTGTCCTCAACCCATTGTAACTGTGAGGTTTCCTCCTGTTTCACATTCAGGGTTACATCATGTTGTTCTTCTTATCTCTGTGCTCCAACTGGAATCCCAACATTAAGGAATTCCATTCATACCTCATTTATTCCCATTTGACCTCAACACAGTATTTCACCCAGGCATCTTCCAATAGGCATGAGGAATGGGGGTTTTAGAACACAGAACCTTGGCAGCTGGATGAATCAAGACTGTCTATCTGAGAAGTTTTTTCAGTAAAGCTGCCTCCTCCCTCTCCTGTATGGCCACTCACTACCCTATACTCTCCTGTAACTTAGCATGGCCATCTATTTCTGCCCATGTTTCTTTGGTACCCCTGAATGTTGAAGATTCCACTCAGCTCAGAGCTGTTATCCCTTCTGAATATTGTTTAGTGTCACTGGTCCTTTAGAAAGAGAAGATACACAACCCAAAGGTCTCACTGGACCTATAAAGGTAATTTTGCTCCAGGTAGAGGTCATTCTGGAGATCTACAAAGGCCATCTTCCCCATCTTTCTCAGATGGATGCTCTCCACAGGGTCTCAGAAAATGGCCATTTGGACTGTGAGCTGGAGTCAGTCTCCAAATACTCTTGCAAGAGTGTTCTATTCTACATAAACACACTCATACACACACAGTTCTTTGATGTACTGCCCCATTTCACCATGATTCAAACATGATGTGGCTCCACAGGAAGGAGTTCCTCTGATCAGTATGTAAAGGCAGTCTTTGTGTGATTTCCCTTGATTCCTGGAATACCTGAGGTAACCAAGGAGGAACTCTGGCCTCCATAAGAGCCCAGGTGGCAGTCAAAGCCTTTGTTTTTTTGTGTGTCAGCCAGGGCATTAATCTTCAAAGTACTGAGGGGCTGAAAAGAAGGAACTCTTGCGTTTGCTGCCAGTGTACATTAGGGAAAGACTCTTCTTCTTCCGGTCCAAGGAGTTGCTGTCATCCCCCGTCAGGGACAGGTAGGAGGCAATGCTTTCCCGAAGACCATAGCTGAAAAGGGATTCATCCACTCTGAGTGGGTTCTCTGCTCCCTCTGGACCTTCTTGCAATCTGTGTGTTAAAAGATTTGTACAGAGAAAGTGGAAGGAGGGAGAGATGTTGGACAGAGTAGGTGATGGGGACAAAGAATGTGAAAAGATGGGAAAAACAGAAGAGGAGGAAGGGAAGGAAGAAGGAGAAGAGGTTAGATTTTTACTAGCTAGTTTTAATTTCATTTCTTGCATTTGTAGGCTGAATGATTTTGAAGACACTCTTTCTTCATGTGGCTCAAACTTTCCATGATAAACCTTAATCAATATTCTTTATGGTATTTATAAGAAATGACTGTTTCATTCATGTCTCAGGAAATTCTTATCTCTGATTTGCTTTAAATTAACTGATGAGCTATCTGGGTCCATGACCAATTAATGAGATACCTACTGATTACAGCCCACATATACACACCTGGAAACTCAATAGCTCTTGATGAAGTAAGTAGAAAAACTAGTGGAAGTATTTTTTCCTTTCTCAGAGAGAATGAGTTACCTTAAGATTTGAGTGGAATGTTTGAGCTTTGTAAATAGATTCTAAATATTAAATTTATTTCTAGATTTATTTATGTGTTACTGTCGTGGATTCTAATAATCAGCAAGAGCAGGGTGATGTGTTCTGTTAAAAAAATGTGGTGTTCCCATTGAAAATGAATTTTGGCATTGTTGGAGGATCCTGAAAACTATAGACACTATATGCTTTGTGACACCAAAGTTGTATTCACCGAATTCAGAAGTTCCACTTCCTCATGGTGCCATGGGAGCAACATTAGTGCCAGGTACCTGCTCATAAATTTTCTTGTTCCAGGATGACCAACAATCTGGTGCCCATATGAGGGGCACACGAATACACACACACACACACACACACACACACACACACACACACACACACACCTGGATACCCTCTTCCAGTCAAAGGTCTTTTGGCGTAAGGTGATGGGTGAACCAGGAGTGGTGCAAGGTGATGGATCAGATGTTGGCGCAGGTGTGTTCTGTGCCAGGCAGGGTGTGGTGAGCACACAGCATAGACCATCAGCCACTTCTGTGAATGGAAGTACACAACAGTCAGGGATCCAGGCATGCCATAGACAGTATGGGGAACAAAACAGAGACCCAAAACAGTACAGACCCCTGGTTGTTGTTATGGGAAAACTGAGGCCAATATTCTAAAGGGCCACAGGGATTCACCAATGTTGCAATGTACTGAAGGATATGAACTTTAGTCTTACATGTGGACAGTAAACAGATGTGAGATCAGAATTAATCAAACTTGCATTTGTGTTATGGCTTTGATCTCATGGTGAGCTGCCTCAAGCATCTTTGAGCAAGGGAGGGAAGAAGACAGAGGAGAATAGTAAGCAGAGAGCTATTGGAGAGCAGAGACATCATATTAGGTCTACTTTCATGTAACTGCACTTGGATGGCCAGAGAATGGAGCTGTCGACTACAGCTCAGGGACCTCCAAGCCATATGTAGTCTTCACAGCAGGAGTACAAATGAAGCAAGAACAAAAGAAGGAGAGGGGGGAGGAAAAGGTTGAGAGAGTGGAATAAAGGAGGAGACAGGTTAAAAAACAGAAACAATATAAAGGACATAGGAAGGGGAAGAGAAAGCAAAAGCCAAAAGGCAAGACAGAGAAAGTGGGTAATGTATGACTAAGGAAAACCTCTGACCTTGAATATTCTGTAGGAACAAAATAAAAATGAGATGTTTCACCATCACTGGCCTGTAGGGTTTCATCTTTTCCCAAGCAGCAGAATATGACTCCCATGAGTTTCAAGCTTTTCTGGCTCCATTCATTCTCAGAAACAGAGATGCTATTGTCCCAGGCACTTCAGGACTAGGGAGTCAGTGTCTCTTTACTCAGATCAAAGGCCTCAGCCTTGTCCTCAGCCCCAGAAAGACCCAGAGCCCCAAGATGCTAAACATACAGCATGTCTCCAGCAGGACACAGGTTTCTTTACTTTAGTTCACATATCCTTGGACTTTAGAGAGCATCTACATCCCTGGTTGCCTGCTTTCATTTGGTCTGTGTATCTCTGAGTTGTCCTTGTCTAAAAATAAAAGGAAACTGTCTGAGGAAGCATCTGAAACAGTGACTTGTTAGGCTAGATATTCAATGGTTTCTCAGAGAATAAGGAAGGACACACCACAGACATGAAACCTAGAGACACTGCAGCTCTACTACATGGCAAGATGGATCTTGAGAATGCTGTGCTTTAGATCTACACACGCACATTGCATGGCACGGAGTGAACAAAGCCACTCAGTCAACATAACCTGAAGGCTGAGCATCCCTGCCCAGATTATCTCACTGAGGGTCTGTCTAAACTTTATGGAGTTAGTAGATTTATACTTGGGATATGGAACAAAATACCATGTAAATGGGAGCAAGAGTCCCGAACCACTGACTTGGAACCAATAACACATGCCAAAGCAGTGCATGGCTTTGAATAGAAAATACATAACCCTGTCCTGCCTGTTGGCTGTTGTACACCATCTCATTCACCCTGGTCCCAGCAATTCTATTCTTGATCCCATTTTCCCAGTGAGATCTGAGACAAGATACAGGATTCCCAGGCCCTCTCCAGTTTGGCAGCAGTGAGCCTCTGGCTCTAGCCCTTCAATCCACATGATCATCAGAAGAGTCTTCCAGGAAGGTACTGGCTTAGTGCTACTTAAGACACTGTGTCAGCTGAATGTCCTTGCTGTAGTTCAGGAGCTCAGGTGGAGGAAGGTATGCCTTGCTCAGCAGTATGTGGTTTCCTGATGGTGGGAGCTCTAGTAAGTGGCATCAGCTTTATGTTTGCTATTGTCTATGCAAAATTTATGGTCAGCACACTCCTCATATGATTGTTATTAAGAGTCAAATACCACAAACAACCTTTAAGCATAGGGAGTTAAAGTCCAGGACTCCCTTCCTCTTTCATTTTTAGCAAGCTACTAGCTTTAAGAAGTGATACTTGAAATTATTTTGCACCTGTCAGAATGCTAGACATGGCACAAAGACAATTGTGTTTAGCAGTCATGCAATGCCCCCCAAGAGGTGTACCTACCACCTTTATGGAACAAGAGGTCAAGGCCTTACCCACTCTCCCTCACAACCTAATTTGAGCAAACATCTGCCTATGCCAGCAGCCATTGCTCAATGCCTGATGTTTCTTGTAGGTCAGAGGCGTCAACTATGGGTTCCTGTCTCATTGAAGTGCCCTTTGTTTCTCCAGCTAAAGACCTCAAGTCCTAAAGTTTGTAAGTGAGTTTCCCAGTACAAGGTCAAACATCTTGAAGGGGCAGGGAGATGTTAGCAAAACAATGCCATTTTTACCTCCCTCCAACTAGGCAGTGGAGCCAATAAGGAAGGGGCTGAAGGATAGCAGTTGCCACTCTGTAGGTGCTCATGGCCAAGTGGCAGGCTAGAGACTTCAACACTTTCCACATTCCAGCCCCACAAATTTCTGTGCCCTTGACAGGTCTGAACAATTAGCATCCCCTTTGCACAGGAAGAAAGTAAGACAGGAAGAGTCGCACAGCCCCAGGTCCACAACTGTCACCAGCAGACGTGAGCTATAGAACAGGGTTTCTATATCCCATCTCAAGAGTCCATCTTTGGAAACCTAGTTAACTGCTAACCCCTCCTGTCCACAGTCCATAATTCTAACAAGAAGGCTGGCATTTGGGGCTCCTCAGTCTAACATATCTCCCACTAACAGCATTTTATTCTCATAAATCATGTGATACTCTAGGGGATTCTCCCCATCTTGGAAAGCCTAGGAGACAGTTTTCTTCTGGAAGCTTGTTGGCAAACACAGACAAGACCACAATTAACTTATTAAAGTGACAGGGAGAGAAAGGCAGCAGCATGCTTTAGGAATAGGGAAATGGCTGCTCATTCTATTGCTATGGCTACCTTGGAGAAGTGGAGGAGAGATTGGCATGGAAGGTTGAAAAGATCTGACAAGCAGCAAAGGGGAAGTTAGTAGTATTATCAGAACAACACTCTAGAGTTTCTCTACACAGACCTTAAAGAGAGGCTAAGTACAGGGCTATAGTATAGGGCTGTGGCTGTGAACACAGAGCATCCTGGTATATTTTCTTTATGTAGAGAGGACATTCTGCTATCTATGCAGCAGGCACAGGTGGTCTTGTTTAGCTGAGAAAATGAACTAGCATATGAAGATGACAACATGGGTAGGATAAAATCAATGGCTTTTCTCAGTGACCGGTGCCATTTACCAAACACTGTCATGCAGCATCACACAGGCATCACCCCACTGACCTTCACTATCTCTTACCAGAATAATGATTCACCAGGTCCTCCAGGCACTGGAAGGTGAGCCTGGGTGAGATGTAGTACCAGTTGTTGGGCAGGCGGAAGATGCGGTAATGCTTCACCTGCCTGTGTCTTACTGACAGTGAGTAGAAACCTGCAAAGGAGACAGCAGAGATCAGGGGTAGCCACAGAGTTCCACATGAGGGTAACAGGCTGCTTCAGCCCCATCTTTTAGGTTCATTCACTATAGACTTGGTAAGCCCAGACGGGATCTTTCCCCTTTTGAGGTAAACTCTGGGATTCTGTGCATTTGGCTAGGGAAGATACAGTGTTAGTAGCCCTTGAGCCCTTCCCAAATGCATGCTGAGATGTTTTAATTACTGTCCTTCCAGCCTGTGTACCTCCAGTATTGCCACACCATGTGCTAGGAAAGGGAGCCCATCGTTCTTCACTCTTCATGCTCTTTGCTCCTCAATTTAAGCCTGATTTTCTTAGAAACATGGAGCAAGTAGCAGTTGGGTTGTGTTCTAAGTCACTGAGAAATCTGTGGAAGAATGATTTCTCCTTCAGCATCATCAGTGAAAGAGAATCCACTGGCAAGTACCATAATCTCTCGGAGCCTTGGTGTCCCCAAGTAGAAAGTAAGACCCTTGGTCTTAAATCATGGTTGAGTCCCTCCCTCCCCTGCTCCATCCTTTGGCTTTCCTGAAGTGGCTCACTCTGGAAGCAGTGAGAGGGGCTAGTATTGCTCTGACTCAGTCTGTGCTGTCTGTTGAGGCCTGGGAGAGATTGTCCTTGACTATTGTATAGAGGCAGACGTGGAGGCTCAGACACCTGCACTCAGATGTGTCTAGAGTCATCTCTCTGGAGATGGCATCCCTGGGTACAGGCCTCAGCCTCAGTTTCCTGACTACCATGAGAGGCATGTGTATCTAGTTGCACTTCAGTCAGTCATAGTTTTGGAATCACTCACTATGTGACTTCTTGTCACATTGACAGGAACTAGAAGTGTGGCAAACAGGTCTGAATTGGCAAGCAGAAACTCGTCACAACCTTGCATAGCCAATGGGAGGGGTCTTCTACCTGGCTCCACCCTCTGCAGGATTGAAGATGGGATGATTTGGGCATGAGCTATGATGCACTGGGTCCTCTCTTTCCTTGGTCATGTTAACCTTGGAGCCTTTGAATACTTTGTGTATGGAGACCCTTGGAACTTAAGTATGGCTTCTGTCTTTGTGTTGCTCTTAGCTATGCAGGCTTTGGAGAGAAAAGTTGATCTCAGACCTCTATGGTTACATATTACAGTCCCTGCTTCACTAGAGTAGAGTGACATCCCTGGTATCATGTGGCTCTGATCTTTAATAAGTCCTGGGGAAACTCACGGATACTGTGTTTTCTGTCTTGTGGGTGAGAAACAGGCTGAGAACTTGAATATGTTTCCTCTATTTAAAAAGGCCTAAACCCTAGACAAAGAAATACAGGCAACTAAAGAATGCTAGGTGCTGGAGAAAGAGTCTTCCCCAGCAAAGGTTATCCAATACTAAGCGGTTATCCCTAAAGGCATACATACAAGTAATGTTATTTAATGTGAGCAGGTTGTATATAGGTATTTAATAATATTTATGTATACACATATATATATATGAACATATAACAACAATTACTGAAAAAGAGATCATAAATTTCAAAGAGACCAAGTTGTGGGTGCATGTGAAGGTTTGGAGAGAAAAAAGGGGAAGGAGAAATAGTGTAATTACATGATAATCTAAAAAATATTTAAAATGTCAAAAAGTAATAAAAAAAAGAAACAAGCAGTTCACGTATCCATATATAGTCTATAATATATATTATATATAAAATATATGTTATATATAAGTATACATACAAAGTATATGATACATATATATTATATCACTAAACTCTACAATAGACTTTCTTCTGGTGGCTATTTATGAGTCATCCTTATCCATTTACATCCCATAATTTTTTCTATGAAGTAGTTCTTTACAGTGGGTACCCTGAATTAGAAAAAGAGGAGTGTACTGGGCCTGAGAGGGTACTGTGAAGTATTTGGGTCCTGAATCTTAAAACCCTGGGAGCATACAGACCAGGCAATAAGTACTCTCTCAGACTAATACTCTGACATAGTAAAGGATCCAGGCTGAAAGAGAGGCAGTCTTCTAGCCTGCCACTACCCCCAGGATCAAAGGGTGACAAGGACTTTGTTGTTTCTCTTTTTACTGACACAGGAAATCATAGTGATAAAGATCTCTGTGAGTTTACAAGCTTACACCTGCTTGTCCTTATTCTCTGAGATGCCCCATTTTACCCCAGCCCAGAAGTAACTGTTGTTGAGGGCTCATGCATAGCAAGAATACGAGAATACCATGTGTACACATTGACTTTACTATGACTTTACAAATAAGCAAACTGAGTTCAGAGAGGTAAACAATCAGCCCAGGAACAGAGCTGGTGAGCACTGACCAGATCTGTCCTAATGCTACAATCTGTATGTCAAGATGCTGCCCAGGCCTATGATTCATGTATGCTCTAGTTGATGGAACCATGGCTTGCCCTACCCTTATCTCCCTGTCTCAGGGTGGGAGTGACACCAGGGAGCTGACCACAGGCCAGGTCTATTTACATGCATGTGGGAGAAGAATAGATCCACAGCAAAGTACTTGAGAGCAACATAGGCTATGTGGCCATATGTTAATAATAATAAAAACAAGGCTCACCTTTCTTTGTTTCACTTTCTCGAATCATGAAACTACCAATCTTTGTGTCTGGCAGCTGCAGCAGTTCCTCAGCTTTGTCCCTGCCCAGTCCTTCAAACAGCCAGCTAAGAGCAAAGAGGATAGACTTAACTAGCCACAATAAATCAAGACTTGCTGACTCTAAAGTAAAACACAAAGTCAAAGGCCAGTTACCAAAAAGCTGCCAAAATTATACAGATGAGGGAAGCAATTGTTGTTTCATTCATTCATTCATTCATTCATTCATTCTGCATTCTTTCAAACAAAGTGCTCCGAGTAGCCACTTATGTCCAGTGTTACATAAGGAATAGCTAAGAATATGTACTATATATGCTCTTTCTTTCTCTGTTTCTTGGCACTGACTAGAGCAGGTCCTGATCTCATTACATCAGGTTGGTACACTATGTGGAGCTGTCCTGTACACTGCCAAGGCAACATTCCAAACACTGCACTGTTGTGTTCCCTTATGGTACCTAGGGCACCTGGGGTATACTTGGTGGAAGTTTGGGAATGACAAAGTAGACGTGGGGAAGGACAGAGGTGCAGTGTGGACCTGCTCCTGAAGTAGTGGCACTCTTTCATGAGGATGCTCTTCATGTTTAAGCAGTCGTCATTGTATGTTTGTATGTTTCTCACTGCTTTCACCTAGCAATGGGAATCGATAACTGCTGTGCTACACAGTGGCCCAACACAGATGGGAGGACTACTTTCACAGAACAGTACAAGGAACTCATAGTAGGACACTCTGCACCAAAGCAACCTGTGTCCAAACTCAGTAGTCTCTGCTTCCTTTGCATATTGAGCTCTGCGTACTTCCTGCCATGGGGGAAATGTGTTATTAGTAGGAGGACAACATATGCCTCACTTAAACAGGTGCCGTATTTAGAGAAAGGACACTGGCTATTAATCCCCAGGTCTAACTCAGGCTGTGGAGAACAGTAAAACTTTGGTCTCACTCCCTGCACTACTTACAAAGGCACAGACAAGCTGAGGTTGAAGCACATAGGCTGAGCACTCCTGAGCAGCAGGATCCAGGACACCACAGGTGCAGAAGTGGTTCCATTTACCTGTAGCTTCACATCATGATCACTTTCCTTGTTAGAATCATGATATTCCCTACTTACACATTATTCAGTTATTCCCAAGTACAACAAAATACACAATGCATCAGTTTTAATGTATATAGCAAATATTTGCACACTCAAGTCCTTCATAAAGTCCTATTCATAACTGAAAATAAAACAGTATCAAGACCCATGTAGGGATATTACTTGTCTTAGTATATTGCTAGTATATTAAGCATGGAAATGCAAATCATCACCTAGATCTACTAAACAGGTAAAACTTCCCCTCTGGCACAAAAGAGGAGTCTGAGGACCGACTGATTAAGTCATTTTTCCAAGTTATCAGTTAAGAAGGTGAAATTGTGCATTCTTGGGGGATATGCAATTCCTTAAACATTCTAGTGTCTAGATTTCTTTTTTCCATCTATTGATGGGCTGACTGACAAGGCCAGGATTATGTTAATCATCTGGCTTCTCACCACCTCAGCTCTTACAACTGCCCTATGCTGTCAATATGGAGGAACATGTTGGTATGAGTAGCTGAGGAACGAGCAAGTCTCTGGTTTTAAGCAATGTTTAACTCCAATCTTGTTAGACATGACTTCCATAGCAACCACATCTGTTCACCTTCCCCATTGTGAGCACAAGTGATTAAGATTACCAATAGTGTCACACCTGGGTGTATAATATTATTTGTGGCTATTGTAAAGGGTGTCATTTCCCTAATTTCTTTCTCTGCCTGTTTATTCTGTGAGTAGAAGAAAGCTACTGATTTATTTGAGTTGATTTTATATCCAGTCACTTTGCTGAAGTTGTTTATCAGTTTTAGGAGTTCTCTGGTGGAATTTTTGGGGTCACTTAAGTATACTATCATATCATCTGCAAATAGTGATACTTAAGGGACTGAAGGAGTTGAAGGGGTTTGCAACCTCATAGGAAGAACAATAATATCAACCAACCAGACACCCCAGAACTCCCAGGGACTAAGCTATCAACAAAGGAGTACACATGGCTCCAGTTGCATATGTAGCAGAGGATGGCCTTGTCATGCACCAATGGAAGGAGAGATCCTTGGTCTTATGAAGGCTCAGTAGATGCCTCAGTGTAGGAGAATCGAAGGCAGGGAGGTGGGAGTGGGTGGGTAGGTGGAGGAACATCTTCATAGAAGCAGGGGGAGGAGGATGTGATAGGGTCTTTCTGGGAGGGAGGGTAAACCAGGAAAGGGGATAACGTTTGAAATGTAAATAAATGTAATGAAATAAGTAAATGAATAAATAAATGAAATGTAAAATATCCAATAAAAAAAAAGAACTGTTAAAAAAAAAAGAGATTACCAATAGCAAAATCAAGAGCTCGAATGTCTTCTTTCCAGTGGAAGCTTATGGACCCTGCCAGGTTCCTTACCACTTAAACAATGGCAGTTGCTTCATATTTCTTCTCTACTGTGCATATCCTAGCTGAGATTTTGCCTTGGTATCCTGACAGAGGAGGAGCCTGCAGCTTGGCAAGGCTAACTCACATTCCCAAGGCCCCTCCATGGCAGAAGGGAAGCCTGAGTGTTAGTTTGGCAGTGTCAAAGCTTCCCAGGAGGCCATGAGTCCCTTGCCTGGCTGCAGGAGCGGAGTGTGCTGGCTGCTCCTCTGTCAGTGGCTGCCTTTATTGGCAGAACACAGCCAGTCCTTGGAAAAGTGTGCTTCTTGGACTGCCCAGCACCCACCTCATTTTTCTGGGACCTCCACTGCAGCAATGTAAATGTGTTCTATTACCCCCATCATCCTACACTGTGATCTCTGCTGAACAACTGAGGATACACAGAGTTGAGGAGCTTTCCATAATCTCATGGTCTGGAAGTGACAGAGACAAGACTTGAACTCACAAAGACTGACTTTTAGCCCCTGAATTAGGCTGCTTCCTTGACATAGTCCTAGAGCACTCAGGTATGGCAGGAGCACTATGTCTGAATAAGAACGTCCAACTTGCTTCATTTTACTGCTGGGCAAACAAGTTCCATAAACTGGGAAGGATAACCCTGGGGATGGAGTAAAACCATCCCTTTAAGTAATGCTTTCTTTCCCCTATACAGTGCTAGAGTTTTTTGTTTTGTTTTGTTTTGTTTTTTTATCACCTGAGTCACCCATACACATCATGGCTGAATGATACTGTGAAGATGTATACTCACCCATGGTATACTCTGGCCACACATATCCCAGGAATATAACTTTCCCGGCCAGTGCTGAGAGAAATGGCTTTCCACCAGCCTCCTTCACTGTCAGAACAAAGCAGAAAGGGGAATACACAAGTGTAAATGGAAAAGCCAAAGATGTAGTCATCAAACTAGCTCACTGCCACTTGGGACACTCCTCTTTCAAGATCTGTCATCACCTCTTAGACCTGCATTTCTCCACTTTAAAATTTAGATTTCTTCTCTCTCTCTCTCTCTCTCTCTCTGTGTGGCCCTCTCTCCCTCTCTCC
>JADRCD010203959.1:0-24518 GCA_019843815.1 Montemys delectorum
TTTTTTTTTCCTAGGCAATATTCAATCTCCTCTATAAGAAGAAAAAGCCACCACAGGGAGGTTTTTTTTTTTTTTAGCACCCAGAAGAGTTTTAAGCCCTCAATATTATTGAATTCTGTCTTCTCAATAATCAACCAAGTGCTAGACTTTTAGAAAGCCAAGAAGGCAAGGATGAAGGAGTTAACAACTGAGACTGGAGAGCAGAGTCAACACTATCGGGTTTCTGCCAGGGTAGAATACGTATCAGGCCCACCGACTGGAGCAGAGGGACCTGCAAATGTTGGGCTGTGTGAAGGAGGTGTCTCAGAAGTCTTCTCAGAGCTCGTCACTCAGCATGGGTCTTGTCTGTTGTTGAAAATCTAGTGACGTCACCTAAAATCCCTTACAACCCATCACTTATGCCACTGGTATGATGTAGGAGATCATCAAGGTCAGAGTTATTTTTCTACCAATATGTTTTGTCTGTTATGTGTAGTCTTTGAGATGATTTTATAAAAGCAGAGGGTAGGTCAAGCAGTTGACAGTTCAGCATCAGGAAGGGAACAGCATATGACACTGAGTTCTTTCCCTTTCATAAACTTTCAGGGAAATTTAGTGAAGCAATAAAATTTAGAAATTTTGATAAATCTCAACCATATGCATATGCATAAATATATGATTATGTATATGTATATATACACATACATATATATGTTAGGAAAGCATCATATCCTATACCATTTAGCCCCAGCCATTTAATATTTTTATAATAAAGTCAAGCACTTCTGAATATAAAATCATCATGAGTTCCTCAAGGGAAAGCATCCATCGGCTGCTCCACCTTTAACTAGCCCCATTTTCCTCAGAATACCATTTTAACAGGCAAACTTGATTATTTTATAACTGTTATGTGAAATGAGCTTATCATTCTTAGGAAGACCACTTATAATATTTGATCTTCGTGATAAAAATTCAAGAATATTGGAAAGGTATTGTTTGACTGCGTTGAGCATCAGAGATTCTTCAGACTCTGAGAATTTCTTGTTGAGAATAGTGTTAAAGTTAAGACACAGGATGTATTTCTAATGTTACCGTTGCTGTAAAAATCAAAACAAAACACAAACAAAACAAAAAACAACAACAGCAAAAACCCACGATCAATAAAATACCACGAGCAAGGCAAACGTATAGAAGAAAGGATTTGTTTCGGCTCATGGTTTCAGAAGAATGAGGAGCCATCCTGGTAGGAAAGCGTGGCACTAAGGGGCAGGCTGGAGCAGAAAGCTGACTGACGACGTTTCAGAACGTTAGGCGGAGTTCAGAGAGAGTGAACTGGAAGTGAGGTGAGGTTCTAAACGTTCAAAGCCCATACCCAGTGATACCCTTCCTACAGCAAAGGTATATATTACCTCCCCCATGCAATGACACTAACAAGGAGCCAAGTGTTCAAGTGCTTGAGCCTATGGGGGACATTTCTCATTAATAATCATATTTAAAATATTCCATGAAGAGCCATATCAAGATAGGGCAATCTATATAACACAGAAAACCAAAGTTTTCCAAACAATTGCTATATGATGTGTAAAAGGTCAATGGAAAGGGCTACATAGACCAGAAGTTTCTAAAATAAATATAGAAAGTTTGTTAATGTGGTTTTATAGTCCACTTACTTCAGCTTATTGAGTCTAACTATGACTATATAATGAATTCTGTAATATAGACACTTTCAATGAAAATGTCCTATGTAACACTCCAAATACAAGACTACATTTAAGGGACTGGTGAGATGGCTCTTCCAAAGGTCCTGAGTTCAAATCCCAGCAACTACTTGATGGCTCACAACCACCTACAATGAGATCTGATGCCCTCTTCTGGTCTGAAGATAGCTACAGTGTACTTATTTATAATAATAAATAAACCTTTGGGCCAGAGCGAGCTGAGTGGGGCTGACCAGAGCAAGCAGGGTTGACTTAAGCAAGGTCCTAAAAGTCAGTTCCCAACAACCAGATGAAGGCTCACAACTGTCAGCTACAGTGTGCACTCATATGCATGAAATAAAAAATAAATTAATCTTTAAAAAAGACCTTTAAATTAATATTTATATTGAAATCAAGTAAATAAATAAAAAAGAAATCCACAACCATTTGAAGAGATTAAAATATTTTTTAGACCAAGTTGATTGTACTGGCTGGTTTTGTATGTCAACTTGACACAAGCTGGAGTTATCACAGAGAAAGGAGCCTCTCTTGAGGAAATGGGCTGGTTGTCCTGGGTTCTATAAGAAAGCAAGCTGAGCAAACCAGGGAAAACAAGTCAGTGACATCCCTCCATGGCCTCTGCATCAGTACCTGCCCTGTGTGAGTTCTTGTCCTGACTTCCTTTGATGACGAACAGCAATGTGGAAGTGTAAGCTGAATAAATCCTTTTCTCCCCAGCTTGCTTCTTGGTCATGATGTTTGTGCAAGAATAGAAACCCTGACTATGACATTGAAGTTGAATTCTCTTCATATTTATGGACTATAACCCCAAATAAGATGTTATTATGTACAAGAGAAGTAGATATAAGATTCCAGCTATCTTATATCTATTGAGCCAGAAACATTCATAGCTTTAAAAAATTATAAAACACTGTTTTGTAAAGGTTTTATGGCGAGAGTAGAATTGAAAATTTTCTGTCAACATGGCTACAAGTATAAATATGCCAATATAGAATGTATTTATTACTGTTATTTTCAAGTGGCTTAATGTATAATTTTTAAAAATTAAATTTATTTCTCACACTTGTAAATACCAATGAATGTGATCTACATGACCACTTCTTAAAATCACTAATTTTTAGGCACATGCTCATAAAAGAGAACATAAAGCCAGTTCTTTCTCTAGTTTTAGCTGTACCATGGATCTTTTGTTTTGAGTTCTGTGTTAGATAAGGACCCAAAAGTATAATTTTTGGTGAAAGTATAAACTCCAGTGTAATGCTCCAGAGCTTCAGAATGGCCTTTCTAACTAAAGAAGTTCATTGAGAACTATAGACTTTGGGAGTGACTAATCTTGCGATATAGTATTTGTTATCTGCAAGTTCTTTGTAAAAAGTTTAAATTACTAAAACATAAGTTCACTTTTTAAAAAAGAATGTGAAGGGATCTGGATACCAAAACATTTTTTTTTTTTTTTAAAAAAAAAAAAGACCTCACATGTATGCCTCAGGACAGACAATAGACAACTGAGAGTAAATTTGATGGTTTCAATATGTTACTCCATTCGCCTTGCCAACCGAGTGTTGGATAGAATGGTCTTCCTTTTGAGATCAGTGGTAAGTTCAGGGAATTCCCCAGACCACACTCAGTTTTACAGTTCAAACACAGCTGCTGCTTGTCCCAGGAAAAGAAAGCAGATTAAAGTCAGCCAAGGGCTGAGAGTACAAGTCCAAATGTATAGTTTCCAGTGCCTGTTCCCTGTGGAGACATAGACAGTGTTAACTCCTCCTGGTCACAACTTGTGTGTGTGTGTGTGTGTGTGTGTGTGTGTGTGTGTGTGTGTTCACAGAACCTCAGTGACCAAGGTCAAGAGGTTCACTGTTGCTCGAATTCATCTCCAGCCTTCCAGGTGCCAGGCTTGAAGTCTTTGGGATCAGTCCATGGCAAGGCAGAATAGAAACCATTGCTACTCATCAGCTACTGTTGCAGCCCAAAGCCCTACCATATAAGTAACAATGTTGGGCTGTCTGGTGGCCAGTACCCAGATAGAGTACTGTCACATGATTCCTGTCAATCATGTTTTGAGTGCCTACAGATTACCTCCCAGTACTCAAGGGCAAAGGTCAGGTCTTATCTAGATCAGGTTATCTTTCCACTCCAGACTCTCCTTTTAAGAAGAACACTTTAAGTAGGTGCTGGCTGACCAGTTCAGCATCCCAGGAGTATCCTCTAAGACTTAGATCATCTACATTGAGTTGTTCTTTCTTCATTCCTCTTCTCTCTATGAGGAAGGACAGGTCACGTTTGGGGATTAAACCTCTCAGAGCCTTCAGAGGGAAGCAAGGGTGTGGATGTGGCGGGAGATGTGCAAGTGTATTTCTGGAAACATTCCGAGAAACTTCTCCTTATGTCACTGATCAGAGGGATGTGCAAAGCAACATTCTCGATTTATGATTCCTCTGTGGGTGAAATGTAGGAGGTGGCTCCATTGTCAAGTGTTTTTTGTTCAGGTATGAGGACATGAGTTTGATTCCTAAGACCCATGCTCAAAAGATAAACATCATGGTATGTACTTGGAGGCAGAGTTAGGTAGAGCCTGGGATTCCTGGGCAGTACTTGGTGAGTTCCAGGCCAATGAGAAAGCCTGTCTCAAAAAGTAAGATGGATGGAACCAGAGGAAGGACACTCAAGGCTCACCTCTGTCTGCACACACATGTACATGTACACCAACTAGGAAAGCAAACTTCTGATGCTTTACAAAGAATTAAGGAGGCTGGCCCTTCATGGTTACAATTCAGTCCTATCCACAGCAAAATCAATCATTAAGAGAGAGAAAAGAAACGAGAGTGGAGTAAACAAGCCCTTCTCAAATATCAGTGCGCACACATAGTCCCTGGAGACCGTATGAAAGCTCTCATTCAGTAGCTTTTGGATGAGGCTTGTGAATCTATCTGCACATCATAAAGGTGTAGGGTGACTCTGAAGCCTATGTCTGAATAGCAAAGAGTCAGAAGTCAGTGTTTGCTACAGTGAACCTAGAACAGAAGTAGAGATTGTGTCTCTCATAGAAATGAGTTTGTCCCTTGTCTAACCACTGTATAGATTAGACATGCCATACAATTATACACAATAGGATTTTGGATCCAGTAACACTAATAACTTTGACAATGGAATTCATTGAGAAATTATATGTTCATCCCTTCATTTAGCTTTCCTGACAGTTTTATGAAGATGGTAGTGTTTTTTCCATATATTTTTTTTCACCCATTTATTTGGAAACAACAATCAGAAAATTTTAAATAATCATCTGTCTATAATCTTTTTCAGCAGTCTCAATACCAACTCTGCTGTTGACCTCCAGAGCCCAAATTCTAAAATACTAGGATATTGGTAAACGCTCTTGGGATAGAGATGAAAAAAATTGACTTGAGACTTTACATTAGAGGCAGGGATGTGGAATGCATCCCTTAGTGGCAGAGGACTTGCCTGGCATGAACAAGATTCTGGGTTCTATCTGAAGCCCTGCAAAACACACACACACACACACACACACACACACACACACAGAGAGAGAGAGAGAGAGAGAGAGAGAGAGAGAGAGAGAGAGAGAGAGAGAGAGAGGCACAGTAGCACAGTAGGTTTGGAGCTACATGTTCTACATTGCCAAACTCACCTCCCTGGCCCTTTGTATAATAAATAAAGTATATGTAAAGACATCCTTTCTCTTTTCTTTTCTTGCCCCCACCTCTCCAAGTTTCACACAGTAGAGTCCCAAGGGAGTTTTATTCTCTTAGAAATAAAGCATCTATTTTCTAAACTGAATATTCTATTGTTTTTAAACACACCTTGACTACTTTTTAAGCCTTCCCATCATGCTTCTGATCTTGACAGCACAGTGATTTCTTTGACAAATGCACATGAACGTGTTGCATTTCCTACTTGATTTGACTGCAATTGTTCCCCTTTGTTTGCTTGCTCTTCAGCTTGTCCATTCATTGAACAAATACACACCAAGCATCCTCCATTGTCAATATTATCCTAGACACAGACAGCTTGGAAGCAGACTGAAGATATTTGTTTGTTTGCTTTCACAGTGCTGGAGATGAAACCCAAGGCTTTGCACATTCTAGGTAAATGCTACACCCTTAAGCATCAGCCTATCTCCTAACAGTTTTGAATTCAGAAGGATAAAATATAGTGCGTTAAAAACATCTCCACTGTTTGGGGAGATTCTGTAGTCATTTAGACACTGCAAGAGTTAAACAAAGAAAATAGCTTATTTATCTACATCAGTGGTTCTCAACCTATGGGTCAGGATGCTTTTGTGTGTGTGGGTACAGGTCAGTTATCCTGCATATCAGGTAGTTATGTTATAATTCACAACAGTAGCAAAATTACAGTTATGAAGTAGCAACGAATAATTTTATGGCTGGGTATCACAGCAATGTGAAGAACTGTGTTAAAGGGTTGCAGCACTAGGAATGTTTAGAGTCACTAATCCACATCAACTATACCTGCATAGTCATTCTTCAGACTCCAGTCACTTCAAACACCAAGCCCAAAGGCCAGAAAGACCAGTAACCTTTCTCAAGGGTGCCCCGAGCCTGAAACTGTTTATGGCAGTATTTTTCTCTAAGAATGAGATATGTCAAAAATGGAAAATAGACTACAAAATAAAGAAATGCTTAAGTAAACTATGGTCCCTTGTGTTGACCAGCTTTTATACTGTCAAGCTATTACAAGCAATAGTTACACATTCTAGCAGCAAACTGAATAGACTTTAAGATACAATGCAGATATGAGAAGACATTATTAGCATGCGTTCCTCCCAGTTGATAAGCATTCTATTATTCCCTATATTATTATAAGTATTTCACAATGATCTCAATTATAAACAGTGAAGATAAGGCTAATGAAAGTAAGGGAGATGCTATCTGACAAAGTGCTATTCTTTGGGTAGCATCCCACAGTCTCTGCTGTCACTGTAGCATCCTTGAGCCCCGTTTTCCTAATATTTGCCTAGATTTCTGTCAAGGTAATTTGTTCACTCATGCATCCAATGATATTGGTTAGAACTTGGATACAGTAACGAAAGTCTTATGCCTGTATTTGGATTGCCTCATGTAGAGTCTAGATATGTCTTTGTGAGTATCCTCCTAGCCTCTAGCCTCAATGTTACCTTACTAATGATGCTTCTGAATCATGACTTTGATATTGCTTAACATAATTTAGAGGTTAGGCATTGTCTCTGTGGATGCTGTGTCCCTCTACTCTCAGGGCCCTTGATTCGCTTTTCCAATTGTATCTCTTGCTTCTGTGCACCATCTGACTAGATGCAGGCATGTCACCACCACTTTGGCATACACTACGTTTGTACTGCTGGCTTCTCCCGCTCAATGCTTCTGTAGTCCTTATTTGCCTAGCAACTGTAATTCAATCCCAGAACTCAGCTCTTTGATGAGCTTTAGGAAGCTTTCCTCCCTTCCAGGCAAGGCTTGTGACTTTCCTAGGAATTCTCATTAGTGCTTACCTACCTCATTATCTGTATCATTATATACTGAGCCGCTCTACAGTTAATGACCTCCCTTCCTCTGGTGGAAGGGGGACAGAGAAAATGTATTTTATTTCTGTCTAGTGACTCCACACAAGGATTGCAGAGTCAAAAAGCTTAGTTTTTTCCCCTCAACCATAATGGCACTTTTCTGAGTCCCTATATGTGATTTAATGAGAGAACCTAGGTATCAGGCATAACAGGTAGTATATGTTGATCACATAACCAATTGGAGCTCTATGATTTCCATTGTGTTTGAATCTTCCCTCATTGAGAAGTAACTTAGTGTTTGATAAGTGCTTCATTTGATGGATGAAACTTTAATGGAAGAAATAGAAACAAACATGTTTGAGGTTATTGATTTGGACCTAGATATTTTGTCTTTTTTTTTTTTTTGAGACTCATCCCATGCATCACAAGTTGTCTGTGAGTTTGCTATATAGTCAAGAATGCTCTTGAGTTTTCCTGATCCTCCTGCCTCTACTTCCCAATTGCTAGAATCACAGTCATGTGTCACCGTTATTGGTTTCATGTGGTACTGGGGATTGAACCCAGGGGATCATGTATGCTAGATGAACACTTTCCTGAATGAGCACTATTCCAAGATCTAGCCAATTTTTAATTTTCAGTACCTGAAAAGAACATCTCAGAGAGGATCATCCACTGGGCGGGGAAATGACCTGAGAAGAAGAGAAGATGGTCTAGGGGAAGTGCTACTGGTTAGAGATTCATGGAAGGGTAGGTATAAAAGGAAGAACATAATTAGGAGTCAAATTAAGCTCTAATAACTTAAGAGCATAATTAGGAGTCAAATTAATCTCTTATAACTTGTTCATTACATGGAGTTATTTCCTGTTTACAGTAAAAATCTATTGTATACCCCTTCTTTTTTAAATTTTTATTTATTTATTTTTGTCTCATGTGTATTGATGTTTTGCCTGTATATATGTCTGTGTGATCTTCGGGAACTGGAGTTGTAGACAATTGGGAACTGCCATGCGGATGTTGGGAATTGAACCCAGGTCCTCTGGAATAACAGCCAGCAGTCTTAACTGCAAAGCCATCTCTGCAGCCCCTCTCTCTTTCTTCTTGTAGGAAAATATTGTTCTCTGCCTTTCACCAAGATGATTGGTTTGAAGTGAGTACTTTCTCAAACTGGGTCAGAGAGTGTAAACCCTGAAACATAATACCATCAAATGATGTGGATCACACATTCCCAGACTGAAGAATTATATATACCACTTGAATCCTACAGACATGGGAATGAAGCATCTGAGAAGTTCAAGATATTACTTCTCATTAATTCTGAGCCTGAGCTGTCTCTACAAACTAACTCTCTGACATTTGGGCAGCCCATGACCAGAATAATCTTGTGTCCTTCCACGGATGTCTCTTTGCTTCTGCTAGCTTAATTTGGACTTTTATCACATGCACTGAAAAGAGTTATAACTAAACTTTATCTATTTGGCTCCACTTCTCACCATATGCCTCTATGCACCTTCTGTCCTGCTTAGTCTAAACCATTCAACACGCCCTAAAAAAGCAGTCATACATTTTCACATGGCCTTGTCGTTTTTCTAAGTTGCCATTTCTTGTTCCTGACAAAATCTTTTCATTTCTCAAGACTCAGGCCCAATGGCTGCCACTCAAGTAAACATCCCTGATTCATACATCCAACCACATAGGGCATGGAATATCCAAAATGTGTTGCCTGTTTTACCATGCGTCTCTGTGTTGTGCAATGGCTGTTTTATTATCTGCCTCAATAGACTTTATTTCACCGGAGGAAGGCCCATGTCCCATTTATCACTCATACCGTGTATCTTAAGGCCTCTGGCAAGGTTCTTAGTTGGACTTTCTGAAGGTTTGGGGCATGAATGATTTAAGTGAGTAGGCATATTAAAAGGGGTGTTTCTGCAAAGGCATTTATCCTTGGTGTTTTACTATGACTACAGGATGAATGTTCATCTTGTGATACTGTTTCTTATAACTGTCAATGTTTGCATCATTGAATTAATGACCTATTTTCTGATTTGTCATCACTTTTCTTCTCTTATGGCCAAGTTTTCATTATGATGAGACTACTTTCTCTCAGAGCCAAATGCTTCATTTACTAAAGTGATGTTTTACCTAAATGTTGTGATGTCCTCCCTGTGTCTTACTTTGCTAAAATCACTAGAACTTTTATTTCTGCTAATCAAAGTATTTTGTTTCTTTTAAAGATGTGAACAATCTTGGGCACTATATTTATTTCATGATAAATATGCCCCAAATCAAGATATGATTGAAACTTTTTATGCAACTAAAAGCAAGTATAGGGTTGAGTGAAAAGGATGGATCATCATGGTATATGTATCTTACTTTATATATAGCAATCTACAATCAACACAGCTATAATAACTTCATTGTGATAAAATCTCACTGAAGTTCAATCATACATTCTAAGTCAAAGGAACAAAAATGTAATTCAGAAAGATGTGTTGGGATTTGGGAAGTGAAGGACATGTAGTTGTAGGAACTGAGTTCAAATCTCAGTTACTTCATTTACTAACTACCTGCCTATATAGTAAGGGTTCATAAATAAACTTGTTTCTGAGAAAAGGCATTATAAAATGGTCCAGATGGTATAACGACCCAAGGCCAACATCGGCCTCAATCTGTTACATGTCCGAACAGCTCCCACGGAAGGCTTGGTCTATGTCAGGTGAGTCATAGCGCATTCCAACACAACCAGAAAGTAAATAGGGAGCAATACCATGAGAAGTAGCCTCTCCCTTCTCTGCCTCAAGACCAGCTCAGACTGGTTCTCCTTTCTTGCTCCTCCAGGGAATATGTGATTGCACTGAGCCTATTAAAACAGATTCCAACTCCAAGAGATCAAACTTAAAAAGCATCCATTATAGTCAACTAATATCAGCATTTCCAGTAAGTGGTGAAAGTTCCAATTTTTAGGTGATTAAAGTATTATTATTAAAGTAAGTCATTGATTAATTGAAGAAAGAATTTTATCCAGGGGTTGTTATGACATAACTTCTAAATATAAAAACACTAAATGCTAAGAAGTACCTAGTGGATACTGTAATCCCATGAGAAGGGGAGATATATTAGACATGAGGGTAGAGTGGGTAAAGAGAGGTGACTGTACTGGGAAAGACAACCAGATTAGTGAGGGTGCATCTCTGGGATGATCTAGAAACTGAGGACAATGGAAATTCCCCATAATCCATGAGGGTTGTAAAAGTATCTTTTCTTCACCAGATACAGTTATCATCTCAGATGTTACTGCTGAATAAGCTCACTCTTTCTAGTTCTTTTTGAACTCTGGCTGGCTGGTTCAACTCAGCCAGCTCTGGCTCAACCTCCTCTCCAAGATTACTGATTCAATCTGGCTTCTTTCAGCTTCTGACTGAATTGCTTTGCTTGGCCTCAATCTAACTCTGGCAATTTGTTTTAATATTCTGGTACCCTCTTATTCTCTCATTTCAACTGCTTCTGTTGACCTGCACTGAATTTCATAAACTCACACACTTAATTGCACTGCACTGCACTGCACTTACTGTACTGACTCCCAATTGACTGACCTAACTGCCTTCATTTTCCCTGTGTGGCTCTGGAATAGCTTCTCTCCTGAGAGCTGGGTGTATCTCTGACTCATTCTGTTAAATCTTTCTCTGATTTATCACTTTGTCTGCCCTTCAATTACATGTCATTGTTTGGGATTAAAGGTATATACTAAAGGATTCCAGCCAGAGGAAATAAAGGTATGTACTAAGGGTGTGTATATGTTCCAGCCAGATCACACAGACCTAGAGGGTCTTTAGATATGATCAGCAGCAATTCTTCTATAGAGGACAACCCTAGCTAAGATTCTTTGCAACGGGGTATATGGCCAGTCATCTCCTGTAACCAGGCACGACTTCCAATGGAGGGATTGGGGTACTAATCCAGCCATAAAACCTGAGACCCACAACTTGTCCTGCCTACAAGATGTGGAGGGGTAAAAGTGGAGCAGATTTTGAGGAAAGGGTGAACCAATGACTGGCCCAGTTTGTGATTCATGCCATGAGAGGGAGCCCACCTCTGACACTATTGATATTCTGAAATATTTGCAGACAGGAGCCTAGCATTACTATCACCAGAGGGGTTTTACCTAGCACCTGAAAGAAAGATGCAGAGACCAATAGCCAAACATTAAGTGGAGCTTGGGTAATCTTGAGGAGGAAGAAGGATTGAAGGAGCTAGAGGGGTCAAGGACAGCACACACACGCGTGTGCGCACACACACACACACACACACACACACACACACACAATCTACAAAACCAATTAACCCGGGCCCATAAGGGCTCATAGAGGCTGAACTGCTAACCAAAGAGCATTCATGAGACAGATCTAGGCTCTCTACACATATATAACAGTTGTACAACTAGGTCTTTGTATGGAACTCCTAAAGTTGGGGCAGGGGCTGTCTCTGACGACATTTGGATCCCTTTCCCCTAAATGGACTGCCTTGTCTAGCCTCAAAAGAAGAAGATGCATCTAGTCTTATTGTCACTTAGTATGCCAAGGCAGGTTGATATCCATGGGAGGTCTGACCTTTTCTAAGGAGAAGGAAAGGAGGACTAGATGGGGGGGGGGAAGAGGGGAGATGAAGGGACTGAGAAGAGAGGAGAGAGGGGAAGCTGTGATTGGGATATAAAGTAAATAAGTAACTTGATTAATGAAAAAAGAATGCTTCAATGAGAAAAAGAAGCTCCTAGCCCTCCAACTATAAAATAGTGGGCGAATATGTATATATTTTCAACTAGAGAAAACTCTACTTCAGTATAGAGATGAAAGCAGCTAAGAGACACTGTGATAGATTAAACTGTTTAAAGGCATTAGGAGTGCAGAGGCTTCAGAGAACCTAATACTGTTAGTCTGGACAGAGGATCAAATTGCCATCTAAATCCATATTTTTCTCTCTGTAGATTTGCGAAGCTGCTCTCAGACCTCATCTGAGAAGTTTCTTTGTGTAACATGTGTGTGGTGAATGTAGAAACTCACAACTGTTCAAAGTGTGGAGAATGAGTTACTGTGGAGTGGTCAGTTACAAATAGGACATCTAGCTCACATCCTCTCCCCAAGACCGTTGATAAAGATGGGGAGGAAGTACTGGAAGGCCCAGAGGTCAGGGAAGGTGGGAACAAAACTGTCTTTTGTACAGGACAGGCCTGCTACACTCGTGAACTCACAGCAACTGTGGTTGCCAGCACAGCACCAGAGCAAGGTCAAGCCCGTCACCATTGCAACATGGAAGAGAGGAGGGCTGTAAGTCCCTGCCCTTAACTGACCTCTCACAGACACTTGAATCCTTCTTGAAGGTGTGGCCTCTGGCAGATCAAGCATGTTCCAGTGGATGGCTTCATATTCAGGTATATATGGGTACCACAAATTGGATTCTATGCTCATTTTTAAAAACAAGAGGGTACAAAGATATGGAAAGTAGGGAGAAAGGGATGGATCTGAGAAGACTTGGATGGTGAATATCATCAAAATAGGAGTCAATAAACATATTGTATTAGATTTAAAAGATTCAGAGCTTGAGGTGGGCTACTTCTCTATGAAAACATTTCTTATTTAATACACTAATTTTGTCACTTTATTTTAAAACAGAGTAAATTTGAATATCAAGAGGCCCACTAAGTTAGTTAAAATTAAAATTTTTATACATATCTAGATATATTTTATTGATTTTCAATTAAATGTATGTATTTTATTTGTTAAAGCGTGTATGTGTGATGTGTGTATATGAGTGTAGATATGTGTATGCCTGGGCACCTGTGTGGAGGTCAGAGAATAATTTTGTGGAGTAAGCTCCTTCCACCTTCCCAAGGATGAACTCAAATTGAACTTGGATCATCAGGCTTGTACAGTAAGTGCTTAGATCTGCTTAAAAATAATCTCCAACGTTATTTTTAACTGATACATAAATACAGTCATTGAGTAGTATGGGCGTTTCAGCAGACACATACATCCTGCCATGTTTAAATCGGGTTAGCTATTTCTCTATCCACAAACACTTTCTATTTACAAGGTCCTTTCTTCTAGTTTTCTGAAACACCCAGCAAATAGCTGCTACCTCTTATCACCTTGCAACTCGATCATGCTCTATGGCCCGTCTTGCTCCAAGTGAACTGCAACTTGGTATCCATTAGTCAGCCTCTTCCTATCCCACTCTCTCCTGTATTCTCCATAGCCTCTGCTAATGATCATACTGCTGCTGTCAGTTTCTCTAAAGTGAAATCTTTTAGGCTCCCTTTAGGATTGAGATCACATGTTACCTCTGTGCCTGGCTCCTCCTCTTCTTCCTCTTCCTCCTCCTCCTCCTCCTCCTCCTCCTCCTCCTCCTCCTCCTCCTCCTCCTCCTCCTCCTTTCTTTCTCTTCCTTCTCCTCTTCTTCCTCCTCCTCTTCTTCTCCTCCTCCTTCTATCTTTATTCTTTCAATTAGTTAACTAAATTTTTATTTATTCTTCTCTCATACAATACAACTTGATTGTACCCCCACCCCCAATCCACTCTCCCCCACATCCACTCCTCTGTTTCACTTCAGAAAAAAAGCAGGCCTCCCAAGGATATCAATCAAACATGGGCTATCCCAGGGATATCAGTCAAACACGACATAGCAGATACTATAAAACTAGGCCCAAACCCTTATATATCAAGGCTGGGAAAGACAACTCAGATTTAGGAAGAGGGTCTTAAGAGCAGTGCATAGCTTATTTCCTATAACATAACGATCTCTGGTCCATATGTACTGTTGAAGGTGACAGGATTGCATTATGGATAAATATCTTATTATGCATATGGATAATAGTTCAACGATGTCCATCTTTCGGCTGATCTTTGGGCTACTCCCATTTTATGAGTGGTGCTACAATGAACACAGGAGTGCACATGTGTTTGCTACACTGACATCATTCCCTTGTGACACAAGCTAAGTATGGCATTGGCAAAGAACAGAGTGGTTTATTTTTAATTGCATATCTAAGATATATTTTATGTTTTATCTTCAACGGCAATTTATGTAATATGCTTAATCTTAATTTTTTACATAAAGTTTATTTCATATATATTTTGATCATATTTTGCCCCATTCCCAACTCTCAGATTATCCCTATCTCTTTACCCACCAAACTTTATATTCTTTCTTTTGAATAGTTTTTTTTGATGATAGAAGACTAATTATAATTTATTATCAAGAAAAGGGAAACCTGGGCAAAAATGGTCAGAGAATATGAGCAAATAATTCACAAAGGTACACAAGTAAGTAAGAACTTTCACAAAATTTTCACTTTCCCAGAAATAGATTAATGCAATAAAAATAAAGAATATCAAACATTTTACAATAGTTAATTATAAATGATGATTATGTACTGGATTACCAGAAGTCATGCCAAAGGATAACATTAAATGGGGGAAAGTACAGGAATCTCACACACTGATGGAGGATAGTTACACCTTCTCTAGGGCTTAATCAGGCACTAAAAGCCTTAAAAATGTATAGGCTTCTGACCTGGGAATTTTACTTCTCTGAGTTAATGACACAAGAATAATTGAACAGCCACACAACAATTCAATAGCTTTTAAAAAAATGCTAGAGAGGAAGAAACAGTCTAAGTGATCAGCCGTAAGTGATTAGAGATATTATTTAGCTCATTTGTATAATGGAATGCTGTTTTACCTTTTTCAAAAAAGTTTCACAGAAGGATATTTATCAACATGAAAATATACCAAAGATGCAAAATGTATTTAGTTTAAAAAAGGAAGCTGTGAAAGGTGGTGTAAAAAAAATAAAAATTCATAGACAGTGATCTTAGGATGCTGCCCAATGCATCTTTGTGTGGTGAGATAATGGGTAATTTACACTGAAAGATAAATGTAGCTTTCACCCCTCATCAAAAAAGCTTCTTTTTGAAGCAAAAGGAGACCAGGACAGAGATCCATAGCTAGTCAAAATGCAGAGAAGAATTGACCTTGAATTGCCTAGCCCCAACTATCATGTCTATGATGCAACTCTAGCATCCAAGGCTTAGGGGATACTGAGGAAGACGGGGTGGGGCAGAATGATTTTAAGAGCCACAAGACCAGGAAGTCTGCAATGAGAGCATGCCTTCTGTCTGAGCCAGGGAAGCTATACCATGAAATCTGAACAATATGGCTGGCTGAACAAGACCTACTAGATCCCAACAACAGCTGGTATGCATGCATAGATGGAGGAAATCCCATGGGTTCTAACTCTAGGGAAAGAGGTACCAGCAATTGTAAACTGCTGAGAGAAGGAGAATCAGTCTTCCCCAGACTAAGTCCCTGATTAATTCCCCCAACACCAAGTAGATAGCCCTGGAAACTGAAACATTAACAACACTGAACAGGCTGAGGAGGTGGCGGCTAAATTCTTACTCATTCATATATATGGAACAACAAGCGTTAAAAAAGAAGAGGTCATGGATTTTTGGGGGTGAGGGCAGGATATGGGAGAAGAGAAGGGGGAAAGATGAAATTATATTTTGAAAAGAACTTTATATCTTAATACACAGAGAGGTATGTACACATACCCTAAATAACACACACACACACACACACACACACACACACACACACACACACATCCACCCACCTGTTGTAGAAATTTTTAATCCCAATCCGGAGTTCCTACCCCACCTGTGATGATTCAGTTCCCGGATAAAAGACACACAACTGTTGTTATTTACAATAAGCCTTCAACAGCACAAGAGCTGGGCAGATATCTATCTCTTATGTTATTACAATCTTCTTTCTTATCAATAACTCTGAGTTATTACTTACTAAGTTTCATCTGGACTGCTCTTAGCTCCAATTGGCCAGCCCTCAGGGCCATGTTTTCATGACTCACCTACCCTATGGCAGCTTCTCCTCCATTTGCCTTCTTCTCACTCTCGTGGTTGTCCTCTGACCCCAAGTTTGGAAATCTTAAACCCCACCTACGTCTCTTCTCCCCAACTATTGGCTGTTGGCATCTTTATTTATGGATCAGAAATAACTTGTGGGCAAGGTTGCAAAGTCTCACTCTTGTCTATGTGCAAAGTCCAGGTCTCGGGGACCCATACTTAGCACAACAATATGCACAACAAGACCAAACCTCAACACACACCCCACATAGCAACCCCACCCAACCAAAGGAAGAACTTTCCCTTTTGTGTTTGTGTTCCTGGTTCTCTTTGTTCAGCATTGATGCTGATGCCTACTGGTGCCTGCTTTCTTTTACTCAAGCCTCCAGCTCTGGTAACTGTCTTTGCATAGATAGAATCTGGCCCTACCCTCCCTCTGCTTCACAGTGTCCCTGCACTTCTCTGATAAGCCTATTTGAAACCAATAGGAATTAAGTCTGCAGGTTCCAGAGTGCTCCCTTCCCCTCCAATAGACAGACATTTTTGCTAGAACTACTCCATAGATCCCAGCAACTGACCCTGTTTGTCCACAGTGCTGGGCAGAACATTGTCACATCTGTAACACTGATGCTTTAATGGACTTTTATGCTGGCCCTTTTCTTATTTCAATGACCTTTCTCTATGCAAATAGCCCTTAGTTTAGGCTTTGCTTTGGGGAATACCTGAGCTGAGCCATAAATATGCTAATGTCATCATAATTTTATTAATGCATAAAACACACAAAGGCTCACAGCTCTGAAGCACATGAGTAAGAATGGCTACATCAGATTTTACCCTCCGAAGTAGGACTGCTATGCCTTGGAGATCACAGGAAACTTTCTGCTGCCCTTTAGGCAAACTCAGTCTTGTACACTATGTTATTCTTAATCACTTTCAGAGTGGTCCACAGATCTTTCAGGAAATAGGTTTGCACCAATACTAGAAATGGAGAGAATATCATTGAGAAATTGGTACCTGCAGTGTCTCCCTTTGGAGGAGTTCCAGTGCCTAGACAGCCAAGATGTCACTTAACATTACCTACTACCAGGAGCAGCAGTCCCCAAAGATGTTAGTGCCTTGCATATTTCTCAGACATGAAGGTCACCAGGAAAGGTCCAGCTTCTACAGGGCTAGATAGAATAATATGGAATAATGCTTTACTCACATAGAGAAGAGCCAGAATGTCCTGAAGGCTCACTTGCCCCCTTCTGCTAGGATGCCTCACCCTGCAGGAATAATAGTTTTCACTCAGCCCTGCCTCATCAACTCATCTCCACTGGAAATATATCTCCAAGTACAATTGACCAGGAATCATAAGACAAGCACACTTAAACAGAGCAATGATTACATGTCAAGTCTAGAAGAGGTTACTATCTCCAAACAAAAATGCTCTCACACAGGCTCTATGGGCTCACTATTTCTCCATAAGGAAGAGACCTATCTATGCTCATGGCTTATTCCTATACAAAACAACAGGGGGAGAAAGGCTACACACATGTGATTTCCATCCTCAATTAAGATCTTCTGGTTTAAGATATGACTTTAATAAAAGGAAGTCCCACAAAGGACATGGATAAAGCTTGTCTTCGTGCTGTATATTCTGTCTAGGTAAGCTTTTTCGTAAAGGCCAGTGGTGATATTACTATTTATAAAGAGGATCACCTCCCTTTCTGAGATTAAAAAGTTCTCTTATTTTCCCTAATTCCCTCCCACATCCTGGCAAGTCTTGATAACCTAATTCAAGGGGGACACTGAAATCTACCATCAAAGTTGATCAATGGCAGTCATTTCCCACATCCCAGGGAAATTAATTTTATAGATATCATCTTTTCCATTTTAAGCATTTCTGCCATGACTTTGCTGTAAATGGCTGATGTCCAGTGCTTCACTGGCTTCTGATAGAACCCAGCCTATGGGGATACCTGACTCAGTACACTTACAGTTATTGGTAATAGAATCTTGATTAGCTTTTGGAGATCTTCAAAGAGAGCATTCCTTTGGGAGGTTATGCCACCGGAAACTGGAACACTGCCTTGGTCGAGGGGCTTCTCTC
This sequence comes from Montemys delectorum, assembly GCA_019843815.1. Taxonomy (NCBI): domain Eukaryota; kingdom Metazoa; phylum Chordata; class Mammalia; order Rodentia; family Muridae; genus Montemys; species Montemys delectorum. The sequence goes on from JADRCD010203959.1 coordinate 18,228, forward strand.
ATAACACAAGGACCCTGCCCCCACTCAATATCTATGATGGCATTTTAAAGAAGTCTCCCCAGTGCACAAATGGGAATCAAAGTAGTAGAAACTGCAGAGTATGTTCAGGTTGACCTTGTACATCTTCTGACTTCAAACACTTCTCTTTCCTTGGGCATGGGGAGGTTTGAGGAAGTACCCCCAAGAGGAGTGGAATGCATCCCTTCGAGTCCTTCACAACTGAGCTTCTGAAGATTATAGTTAACACCAGCCATATTCATGACCAGGTGGGTAATGTAATGGATGATGTCATAGTAAGATGAAAATCAGGTAAACTCCGTAGCCCAAGGTTGCTTTAACAGATGAACTGAGGTCTTTGGGTGAGAAAGTAAATGTCTTACGCCTCAAGTTAGGTAAAAATAATATCTTGAAGGCCCACAAAACCTACTGTAAGATGCCCCACCAAACTGGCTAAACGGAGTGGATATTCTGTAAGACTGCAAAAACACCAGGATATCCAGGTGTAATGGCTAATCCTGCTTGTCAGCTTAACACAGTAAGGAAGAGGGAGCTTCAATTCAGTTATTACCTCTATCACATTGGCCTGTGGACATGTCTATGGGGCATTTTTAAAAAATATTGCTGATTGATGTAGAAGGGTCCAGCCCACCATGGGTGGTGCTATCCTTAGGCAGTGGTACGTCCTCTGTTGCATAAGAAAGCAACCCAAGCAAGCCAATAAGCCTTCCTCTCTACTCTCTTCCTCATTTCCTGCTCCTAGGTACCTGCTGCGACTTCTCTCAATGGTGGACTGTAACCTGTACACCAAATGAACTCTTTCTTCTCTGAGTTGCTTTAAGTCAGCAACAGAGAAGCAAAGTAGGACACCAGGGGATTGTCAAAATAAGCCTGGCTGGTGGACCCTTCTCAGCTACTAATGTAAGCTCTGCAGTGAGTTGAGCGTTTGAAGTGTTCTGATTTCATTATCCTTTTCATTATAACCAGAGGCCTCTCTTCAAGCCAAATCCCAGAAGAAGAGTCAAGGAGAATTTCTTTATTTGAGTTGAGAAGGTGGAAGCCCGAGGCTCCTTTAACTTCTATCTACTCCCTGCCTGGCATGGCCTTGATAGGGGCTGGGATAGCGTGGGTGTATTTAGGTGTATTTTGAAGTGAAGGCTTTAACCAGAGAAATGTGATATTTTCCAAAGAATATCCACCAGTCCTTCTATGTCAGAGCGGCCTCTGGCATGAGGATTACACTGCGATTTACTGAACTCGGCTCATCTATCTCCCTGGATTGCCTTTGACTGCCTGTCAACCCTGGAAATTATTTACCTCCCCAGAGTTTAAACTAATCCCTGGTTTTCTTCCTCTCGTTGCCACACTGCTCATTCACCTGTCAGATGGCGACTGTATTTCTTTTAGTTCTGAGAGCTCTATTTGCTTTGAACCCATCGGGTAGTTTATATGGGCTAAGTACTTGAACTTGGAGAATTCCACAGATTCCTGCAACCATGGTGGGAACATGAATGTTGTTACTTACATTTCTTCTTTTCATTAGTGTATGATAGTTGTATAAAACTGACCAACAGGACCAATCATCATATCCTCCATTTGTGGTATTGTGTTGCATAGAGTGCATGGGGACAGTGTTCTTATCACTCCCCAGGAATATAAGAAGGAGTCTGGTGGAGATGGACAGAGTCCCCAATGACTCCATCACAGGCAACATTTCTTATAGTATCAGGGAAACCTGCTAATTTTTCAATTGGGCTCTGGGGTACTTCAGGACGGGGATGGATGAAGTGTGTGTACATTTCAACCCTAGCCTGACAAAGCCTGGGACATAGTGAGCTATCTATATTATGAGAAGCAGAGGGCAGAAATGGAAGCACTTAGGGGGCCCTGTCTCTTTTTGGAGGTTTTGCTGGAGCTTCTTCCACTCCACCTAGTTGTAAACTGGAATTACTGGCCTGCTACTCCCCCCTCCTAGTTCCCTGCTTTGCTCTGTTACATTGAGCACACAACTGAAGAGAAGTAAACATAGGGTAAAGCTTCACTGTGTGGATCATTAGGTCTACACTGTTGTCTAAATTACAATGAAGGTCCTCTCCACAGACTATTGCAGGCTGATATGAGCATCCTCTATCTCATTCACCATTGGTGGCCTGATGACAGCCCAAAGTCTTCAGCATGATATAGGGGCCTTCATAATCATGTCACAGGTGTTTGCTGTGCTTATCTCTCTTTTTAGGGCCATTATCCTCCTCCCGGATAATTTTAACAAAGTTGAACTGTTTGCATTCTCTAAAAGGGTACATACCCTCTCACTCAGTCTTTCAGTGACCGCCTCCTCACCCTTGAGAAGTCAATCTTGTCGTATTTTTTCCTCCCCTAGGACCTCTCTGAATGTCCTTAAAGTAGCCATATAGAATGGAGAGAGACTGACCTGCCAGGTGGGTTTTGAGAACACACATACATTGCTTTCCAGTGAAACTGACACAGCCTATTCTTCTTTTGAGTACTAGGAAAAAGAAAAAAAAATCAAGAACCAAGGAACCCAGGAAGCCTAGTTCAAAGAGCCTGTCTAGATAGTGGCTTGTCTCATTTCACTAGACTAACTTTTACAGACTTCAGTGTGCCATTCTGTCTAGCTAATGTAATGGTTATGTTAACAGAGGATGTTAATACTATTGTGCTGACTGTTCCCTGGATGCTCATGCTACCCTAAACAGACATTATTTTAAAATCTCAATCTTGGAAGATTTTTTTGTTTTGTTTTATATGTAGGTATGAATGCCCTGTGGCCCACGTTTTGCCCTGCCTTTACTGTTCACCCCTACTAGGGCCCTCTTACCCAACGGTGTCTCTTTTAATGCATTGATTATTCCTCAGAACCACATACTAGTGCAACAGTCCCCTGGATTGCCCCAATCCTAGTATTATATTCTTTGAATTCACCAAGACGTATTAGGGAGTTATTTGCATAGATCGCCATTCTGACTTTCAGAACTGAGGCATACTCTGCTGTCCACAGGATGGTTGGTCTCCTTTGAGAGTTTTCAAGTGAAAAATCTAAGCACACAGATGAGTGCTGGCAACCAGAAATCTCTGTTTAGTATATAGGCTCTCTCAAGATGAAAGGGGTTTTATTTTATAATGAAACAATTAGATGATACTGAATTAAACCTGTGTCGTACTCATCACAGGCCTTCGCTGGGTTTCTGTGCATTGTTAATGCGCTTGGTCTAATTCAATTATGTCTCAAGACCCTGATTGCTAAAGCTAATTAGACAATAAAAGCATAATTTATCGGTTGTATTTACAAAAAAATAGAGAGTTGAATCCTAGAAGGAGCATCTTAACCTCTAATTGTACTTTATGGACAATGAGACCCTTAAAAATCCTGAAAAGCATCCATTAAAATAAGATTGTGAGTTCAGTGAAAGGTGGGGTTCTAAACAAAGTTATATTAATATGAAGCATGTGTATGAAGACAAGCTATGATATCTTCTATTGACAATATGACTCCAGCCCCAGGTTCCTTTCTGTGACTACTGAATACCTGCTGTCCTTTGTTCAGCTGAATGGACTCAGTGGAGATGGAGATCATTGCTCCCTCTGGGAATTTTCCTGTAAGAGTAAGACATTGTGATCTTAAGAAGGTTATGATATATATATATATATTTACGGCCTCTTTGCTTCACACCTTTGCGACCTGCCCACGTTGGCTGCAAAGACCGGATGTTCGCCTGAAGTTTGCGAAGTGTCTCCCATTTGCAAGGACACACAGCGGCTGCCTGGAAGAATGTGTGACTGGCTATCTCTTTGCAGCAGTCTGCCACCAAAGCATGCCTCAAGGAAATGTGAAATCTGGCAGTAAACTGTTGCCTTCTGGTGTCTGGATTTATGCAGAGAGTCAGGCACTTTCCTGCATTCCTCAGTAGCCCCACCTGCCTTTGGCTTGTCCTTCACCGTTTCTTCCTGTGACCTTAGATTCAAAGAGAATAAGGTTCTGTAATTGGGAATGACACTTCCTTCCCAGTTTTCAGATTCAGCTGAAATCCCAAGTCTCTATTCTCCAAGTATCAAGCATCTCACTTTCATAAACTCTCATTAACCAGTTTATTATGTGCTCTGTGAAACCCTTACTCACGTGTGTAGCTTATCTTTCTTCATAGACCATGAGTTCCTTGATGGAAAACCACTATCTTATCCTGTTATGAAAGCTTTTATTCCATAATCTCAGTGCTTTGCTCATAACAGGCATCCAAAACATCCCTTCAATGAATGAATTCATTAGCAGGATTCAATAGCTGACAACACATCTAAGCTCCATATTAGACCACTGCTTGCTTCTCATGCAGGAATGTGTGCCCTGTTTGTGAACAGGCCTGGGGCAGTGCCTGGAGTTCTGCATTTCTCCCTTCCAGGTGATCCCAATACTATTAGCTCAATTTTTACTTTAGCATCAAGACCTTAGACAGAAAGAAAATGAGACATGAATAGATCTTTGCTTTTTGTTCTTTTACAGAGACATACCTAGATTACAATTCCGGCTGATGCAAATCTCAATATTTTAGAGACTTTGGAAAATATTCAATAGCCAATTAAATGTCTAATATACAATAATAATACCGTGCACCGCAGAGTAATTCACTGAGGTGTTAATTTGCATGGGCCCTTCCTTATTTCTCATTCACTTGTTGGAGCAGAGTCAAGCTCATTCAAACTCTGTGTATCTCAGATTTCAAGAGGTAGGGGTAGGGAGGAAAGCTCCGGGAAGGCAACCAACCTTCCGTCGCCTCGGAAAGCTGAATGATTAAAAAGACCACATTAGGTATTCTTTGAGCATTGGAGAAAGAAGGAAGGAAGAAAGCAAGGAAAGAAGGAAGGAAAGGAGAAATCAAGGCAGGGTGGAAAGAGAGAGAAAGGAGAGAGAGATGTGTGCCCTTAGACTGAGAGCAAAAGAAAGCTAGACTGCTATGTGTGATGTGGGCATGGAAGGCACACGTTTCTGGAGTTATGTGGACCATACTATACGGGGTAGATTGGGACTCAGAAGGTATTCCATTGCTTTAATACTCCACAACTACCTACTGCATCTTTACAACCAATCCAATCACTAGGGTCCAAAAGAATATTAAAAGGGACGATAAATGACAGCAGTGCTTGAGAAAACACTCATCTAGCAGGTGAGTCTGGACACTGGGTTAAGTTCAAATGAGATGTTTACTGTCTAGCTAAGTGTGTGAGGCAAGATCCATACTTGATGAGAACTCTAAGTGATGAGTTTAAGATAAAATCAAACAAGGCAATCATTACTACACACACACACACACACACACACACACACACACACACACAGACATCATTTGCTAGTTCCAAGAGTGTCAGTGGCTTCCATTTCCATGAAGAATGCAACTCAAATCATTTGCAGGGACTATAGCCATCTGTGTTGTGTGTCTGAGCTGTTTGCAAAGACACACTTGAATGTGGCTGGTCTGAATTTAGATACAAGATATGAGGCAAGAAGAGAATATTACAGAAGCAGCCAAGACAATAAATATAAACACCTGGATGATATGTTGTATAATAATTATGCATAGTGTTAGCATCACCAAGTGCCTGTGCCTATGGATAGGCGGGACCACAGACCTGTTGCTATGGGCAACAGCCACCATATTCCCAAAATCCCTAGGGCTCGCTTCCCACCTTTACCTGGGCCATACATACGTCACAGCTCATATAAAAACGGGGAACATTCCTTTCTCTTTCTCTTTCCCCACTCCTCTCTTTCCGTGCCACCTCCCCCCACTCTCTCCTCCTTAATTAAACCTCCTACACATGGAACTGTTTGGGCCTGGTGTGTGGTATTTTCGAAGCGAACGCCTCTCTTAAACCATCATTTGGAGGTCCCACCGAGATTTGGAGATTGGCGATTCACATCAGACCGATCCAGCGGGAGAGTGCTGGCTTGCTTGCAGCTGCGGGGTGGCCATGAGCTGCTCCGCTTCTCGCTGCGAGACCCTAAGCCTGCTCCCGCCCCACCGCCATCGCCATGTGAGCCGTGCCATGTCTGGCCTATCCACACCTACTCATCCAGTGCACATATTCTATATACCAGTCCGCTGTAATTCCTGCACAGACACCGGCATATTAATTAATATGTCAGTCAAGGGGATCAGTCAAGGGGAGGACCTCCAGCTTCCCAGATAAGGTCTGGCCAGCCTTCTCTGGGAACCATGGGGGTTGCAGTCTCCCAGTTGACATATGCTTTAAGACTTCTGCCATTGGTGCCCCCCCCCCCCC